>CM053029.1:79734424-79901924 GCA_028564925.1 Lithobates sylvaticus | reverse complement strand
TGTGTGTGTACATGCCTCTGTGTGTACATGCATGTGTGTGTACATGTGTGTGTGTGCACATGCCTGTGTGTGTGTGCACATGCCTGTGTGTGTGTGTGTGTGTGTGTGTACATGCCTCTGTGTGTGTGTGTGTGTGTGTGCCTGTGTGTGTGTACATGCCTGTGTGTACATGTGTGTGTGTACATGCCTGTGTGTGTGTGTGTGTGTACATGCCTGTGTGTGTGTACATGCCTGTGTGTGTACGTGTGTGTCATATATATACATGGGAAGGGGGTTGAGAGCGTACAGGTGTGAGGGGGGGCTGAGAGCGTACAGGTGTGAGGGGGGCTGAGAGCGTACAGGTGTGAGGGGGGGCTGAGAGCGTACAGGTGTGAGGGGGGTGCTGAGAGCGTACAGGTGTGAGGGGGGCTGAGAGCGTACAGGTGTGAGGGGGGGCTGAGAGCGTACAGGTGTGGGGGGCTGAGAGCGTACAGGTGTGAGGGGGGCTGAGAGCGTACAGGTGTGAGGGGGTGCTGACAGCATACAGGTGTGAGGGGGGGCTGAGAGCATACAGGTGTGGGGGTGCTGAGAGCATACAGGTGTGAGGGGGGGCTGAGAGCATACAGGTGTGAGGGGGGCTTAGAGCATACAGGTGTAAGGGGGGCTGAGAGCATACAGGTGTGAGGGGGGCTGAGAGCATACAGGTGTGAGGGGGGCTGAGAGCATACAGGTGTGAGGGGGGCTGAGAGCATACAGGTGTGAGGGGGGCTGAGAGCATACAGGTGTGAGGGGGCTGAGATCGTACAGGTGTGAGGGGGGCTGAGATCATACAGGTGTGAGGGGGTCTGAGATCATACAGGTGTGAGGGGGGCTGAGAGCATACAGGTGTGAGGGGGCTGAGAGCATACAGGTGTGAGGGGGCTGAGAGCATACAGGTGGGGGGGCTGAGAGCATACAGGTGTGAGGGGGGCTGAGAGTGTACAGGTGTGGGGGGGCTGAGATCGTACAGGTGTGGGGGGGGCTGAGAGTGTACAGGTGTGGGGGGCTGAGAGCGTACAGGTGTGGGGGGGCTGAGAGCGTACAGGTGTGAGGGGGGCTGAGAGCTTACAGGTGTGAGGGGGGGGGCTGAGAGCGTACAGGTGTGAGGGGGGCTGAGAGCATACAGTTGTGAGGGGGGCTGAGAGCATACAGGTGTGAGGGGGCTGAGAGCATACAGGTGTGGGGGGCTGAGAGCATACAGGTGTGGGGGGCTGAGTGTACAGGTGTGAGGGGGGCTGAGAGCGTACAGGTGTGAGGGGGGCTGAGAGCGTACAGGTGTGAGGGGGGCTGAGAGCTTTCAGGTGTGAGGGGGGCTGAGAGTGTACAGGTGTAAGGGGGGCTGAGAGCATACAGGTGTGAGGGGGCTGAGAGTGTACAGGCATGAGGGGGGCTGAGAGCGTACAGGTGTGAGGCGGGCTGAGAGCGTACAGGTGTGAGGGGGGCTCAGAGCGTACAGGTGTGGGGGGGGCTGAGAGCATACAGGTGTGAGGGGGCTGAGATCGTACAGGTGTGAGGGGGGCTGAGATCGTACAGGTGTGAGGGGGGCTGAGAGCGTACAGGTGTAAGGGGGGCTGAAAGCGTACAGGTGTGAGGGGGGCTGAAAGCATACAGGTGTGGGGGGGCTGAGAGCGTACAGGTGTGAGGGGGCTGAGAGCGTACAGGTGTGAGGGGGGGGGGGGGTAAGGCACTGAAGGACTTGGTGGGATGGCTAGTGGGCAGGCTCGGGGGGACCCAGGCCTAAAGCTGTGTAAGCCCCCCCCCCCCGCCATGTATCCCGCTTGCCCATCTGTGGGCCCAGAACCGGCATAGCAGGTGCCGCTGGATAGTGAGGAGGGAGCTGTGCAGACACACGTCTGCTTTCCTCTCCTCCTTTTTGCAGATCCGGAAAGCAACGCCTTTGACGTCACTTCTGGGTCCGCCTCTCAGTGTCCCCGGCCAGCATGGCCCGGAAAGAATGTAATGCGATGTGCATTGCATTACATTCAGTGGAGCCCAGGGGACACATCCAGGATCTTTTAGACCATGGATGTCTCATTAAAGAGAACCTGTCACCAAAAAATCATCACATAGGTGATGAAAAAAAGTTTAAATTTTTTTTTTAAATAGTAAAAAATGTAAGTTACACCCAAGAACATAACCCCCCCCCCCCCCCCCCCCCCACAAAAAAAGTTTGAGCCCCCAACCTCCACATTTACGCATGTACGAATGTAAGCACATGCATTGGGAGCACCTACGCATGAAAACACTAATTGCGATACACATGTTACATATCGCTGCACACACCAGAGTGAGAGCAATATTGTTAGCACCAGACCTCCTGTGTAACACCTAACTGATGACATATAGGGGGCTTTTAATTGCTCCCTATGGAAAATATAGTGTATTGAAGTTTGTCGCCATTTCACAAAAGTCACAAGTTTAAGGTTTGTACAGGTTGGGTATCTCTTTACTCAGTGGAACCTCGTCTTTTATATTTTACAAAAAAATGGGTAATTTATTATGTTTGTGTGCCCTAAAATTAACTTTTAGTGTATTTTTTTACTGAAGTTTTGCTTTTCCTAGACCTTTTTCAGTGCCATAAAAAAATTGAATCTACCATTATTTTATTGTCTAGGGCAGTGATGGTGAACCTTGGCACCCCAGATGTTTTGGAACTACATTTCCCATGATGCTCAACTACACTGCAGAGTGCATGAGCATCATGGGAAATGTAGTTCCAAAATATCTGGGGTGCCAAGGATTGCCATCACTGGTCTAGGGTGTCTGCTTTTTTTAAAAATATATTATATTTTGGGAGGTTTATGTAATCTGCAGGGCTAAAAAAGATTTTTTTAAGCATGAGTGCAAAAAATGCAAAAACGTCTCCAGCAGCGAAGGCAAAATCCACCTTTAATCCATTCATGCCGACAGTACGCAAATATGCGGCTTCACTGGACTGGGATTTTTTCTGTGGGGCTGCATATTTGCGTATCTCCCTTTTTGCTCCCAGCACAGAGACTGGGGTCTCACTGAGAGCCCCCGGGCCCCATTCTAATGATCGGGACCCGGAATGTCCGATTCCGGGTCACCTGATCGCTGTGATAGCCTCTGATTGGCTATCGCAGTGGTTAGTCACTGTGAAGCCCGCCACCATGTTTTCTGTTTCTGTGAATGTACATTGTATCATTCTCTGTCCTTGCAGAGATAGAAAAATAAGTGTTTAGAAAAGAAATAATAATAATAATAATAATTAAAAAAAAATTAAATAAATGTAAAAAATACCTATATCAAAGTTTGATCTATGTCAGTGCCAGGGTTAGTGTGTGGGTCAAGGTCATGGTCAAAGGTCAGGGTCAGTTTTTTTAATTAGTATCAGTGTCGGTGTGATTTAGGTACATAGGATTAGAAAAAAAAAGCAAAATGCACACTATTGTTTCTAGACATGTGCACAATAGAAAAATTTGTTTAGTTTCGTTTGGTTTCTGTTCGTTTCCGTTGATTCGTAACGATTCGTAAATTCGTAAGTCGTCGGTGTTCGTATTCGTAACAATTCGTATTTTCGTAAGAGTTATTTTTTCGTTGATTTGTTTTTCGTTTATTCGAAATTCGGACGCATTCGTATTTTCGTAGATTTAGTTACATTGGTACTTTCGTAAGATTGATTGATTTCTTCGTACTTTCGTAACATTGTTTTCGTAGATTCGTATCGGAGCATAATTCATAATTTTATGTAATGTGTATGCTATTATTACATTGTAAGAGACACGGAAAATTACGAATCGAAAAAAAAAAAAAAAAAAATTACGAATGTACGAATTTTTTCGTTCAATCCATTCGAAGCACGTTAAGCAGCGCCATTGTAAGAGACACGGAAAATTACGAATCGCAAAAAAAAAAAAAGTTACGAATGTACGAATTTTTTCGTTCAATCCATTTCGAAGCACGTTAAGCAGCGCCATTGTAAGAGACACGGAAAATTAGCAATTCAACAAAAAAAAAAAGTTACGAATGTACAAATTTTTTCGTTCATTTTGATTTTCGTTGTTCCTGTTTTCGTTTTTCGGATTTTCTTCTTTCGTAGTTTTGTTGTTTCTAATTTGGTTATTTCGGATTTTCGTTGTTTTTTTTATATTCGTTCGATTCGATAATTCGTTATTCGTTAAAATTTTTTGCGAATCATTCGTACGATAACGAATGAACGAATATAACGAATTTTAACGGAAAACAAAAAAAAACAAATTGAATTGCACATGTCTAATTGTTTCTGGACTGTACTACGGGTACAAACAACGACTACCATACACATATGTGGTATCGCTACGATCATCAGGAGTGGGAGAATTTGTTTTGGGTTGTTCATTGGTGGTAGGTCAGCCCCACCACAAAGGATCATTTTAAAGTTTCCCGGAGTTGGGCTTTAAAACTGGAAAGAAGTTCTAGCCCATCCAAACTCTTCCCGAAGATAAGTAAAGCTTAGCTGAGGTTTGGCTGGATCTAGGCTCCAATCACACTATGCTGGGTAAAAAGGACACAGAATTATGAAAATGATTATTAAAAAAAAGCCTAAATGATAAGACCACCCCTTCCCCCATCCCCAATTCTAGTGCCCCAGTCTTTGCATAATTTCACCTTTACACAAGTTCCGCATAAATTTAATAATCAGCAGTCAAAAGACCATCCAGAAACTTCAGCTATGTCTGATTGATTTTTATAAATGACGTCTGTAGGCCATGGTCATCAGTCATGGTTCTTTCCACATGGCATGGCTTCTAAGAAAAGCAGCTACAACATGACCAGGCTGCTGGAAATCATCAGCTTTCATTCTATGAGGCTCATTTAGGCCGGCTTCACACTGGGGCGGTGCGGGCGGCGACGGTAAAGTGGTTTTAACCCCCGCTAGCGCCCGAAAAAGGGTTAAAAACCTCTGCGGTATCCCCGCGGTGTCCCATTGATTTCAATGGGAAGGAGCGGTATAGGAGCGGTGAATACACCGCTCCTTCACCGCTCCAAAGATGCTGCTAGCAGGACTTTTTTTACCGTCCTGCTAGCGCACCGCTCCAGTGTGAAAGCCATCCGGCTTTCACACTGGAGTGAAAGGACCCGCTTTTTTCAGGAGCTACACAGGCGCTATTTTTAGCGCTGTAGCTCCTGAAAAACGCCCCAGTGTGAAAGCACCCTTAAAGTGACCATGTCACCACACCGTGCTTTTGCTTGATAAGCCACCTGTAAACAAAGAAGTCTTCTACTTACCTTTCCATCACCTCGTGTGCCAACGAGCTCTCGTTTCTTCATTCTACAGCCACTGCATGTGATTTCTTCTACGCTAATGCCGCGTGCACATGATCGGAAATTCCACCAGCAAAAGTCCGATGGGGGTTTTGGTCGTAAAATGCGAGCGTGTGTATGCTCCATCGGACTTTTGCTGAGAGCAGGTTCAAAATTTTTCAGTCAGAAAACGTTTCGATCGTACCAATTCCAACGGGCAAAATTTCTACGCATACTTGGAAACAATTCGACGCATGCTCGGAAGCATTGAACTTCATTTTCTCGGCTCGTCGTAATGTTGTACGTCACCGCGTTCTTGACGGTCGAAAGTTCAGTGAACTTTTGTGTGACTGTGTGTATGCAAGCCAAGCTTGAGCGGAATTCCGTCGGAAAAACCATCCAAGATTTTTCCGATGGGGGCAAACCGTAGCGCGTGAAGCTTGTCGCTCAAGAAGGAGCGACAAGCTTCGGAAGATGCAGTTTGCATCTTTTTGTCATGCAACAATCATGGCAAAATCGCAGCAGCCTTTAGGTGCCATTGAAAATTAATGGCACCTGAACAAGCGTGGTGCGATTTGTCAGCTTTGCAGAGCGTTTTGGGATCGTGGGCAGAATTACGGCGATTCTGCCTGCGATCGCAAATGCCTAGGTGTAAACGGAGCCATAAAAAAAACATCCCGGACCTATCTAGCAGCTTGTACAGTGAAGTATTTCATTCTCAAAGATCACAACAAAGACTAAAGTTTTAGGTTCTAACAGCTTGGAAACACCTGCTGAGTGTTTACATTAGTAGACTGGAAGGTTGCCAAGATTCTGTTGTAATAGAAAATATTAGGAGAATTTATAAGATTTTAGTGCCTCTGTTGTAAACTTCGAAGATGAATTTCTCTACAATGCCTGTAGCTACAGAGGTGAGTGGAGGCTTAATTAAAGTTCTTTTGCTGTTTGCAATATGTAAAAACTTTTGGCTCGTACAGCCTGGGCATGGGTTCACTTCAAGTACAGACAACTTTAATATTACAAAAATCATCAGGCCAATATCTAAGAAGCAAAGAGTGCTCTGGTCCCTACAGTGTACAGCTGAGGGAGCTCACGAGGTTAAAAAAGTACTTTAAACGACTGCGACATAACAAATACAATTTCCTGTGCGTGAATGCATGAGCTCTTTACATGGAAGTCCTGTCATCTGCCACTGCCAAGCAGGATGAAAGGACTATTTAAGGTCACCGATCAGGAGATGAAGTAGTGATCCCTGCACCCTCAGTCATGTGATGAGTGGTTATTCTGAATAAACAGGAACATAACACAGAGCCTCATCATAGTCTGTATTCCAATAACCTGCTACATTTTACAGGCAGGTCTGAGCTGGCTGTGTGACACTCTCTAGCTGAGTAATGGTGTGACGTCTATGTCCCTGCAGGCCAGGCAGATGATGTAAGATAGATAAAGGAATGTCCTGCACATGGTGCTAAAATTCTTCTCGCACTTTTCATGATATGCAACAGATGTTTTCTGACAAGCCATAAAAACAACAATGTCAATTATACATTTTAGTCCAAGGTACAAAAGCAATATGGCTGGGATTGTACCTTGTTTTGGGTCAGTGTCAGCTTCAAAGGTGCAATCACTCCACTCATTCCAACTCTTCAGACTGGCGTGTACTAGCTGAAGTTAGCACTTTAATAAAAGAAGGTGTCAGGGAAATAGCCGTAAAAGAACTGGCAATGTTGCCAATATCCATAATGGTCGCATCTGGCAAACTTCCGTGCGCAATAGGGCATGCACGGCGTGACAGATGCTGGCGCCCACTGGCCTATTTGAACCTGCTGCAGTGAGCACTAGATTGTGGGATTATCATCAGCTCCCCTGTGTTTCCTGCGCTTCTGTGTATCCTGATCCTTGGACCTCTCGTTACCAACCAGGCCTTCCTTAACTTGCTTGTCCTGATCTCCTGGTTTGACCTCTGGTTTGTACTTCCAACTCTGCTCCTGCCTGCTCCATTGTATTTGACCTTGGCTCAGCTCACCAACTCTGCCATTATCCGTTTAACTGTGTATGCCTCTGAGTGTCAAGAGAAGCCCGCAGGAAAAGAAAAGAAATGCAAGTGGACGGGGGGCTGGCATGACAGGGTTAAAAGTAGAACCCTGTGGTGCATCAGGTGGGTTGTTTGCAGGGGGATTGGGCCAGCAGGCAGGGGAGGAGCGAGTGGTTAATTTTGGGGGAGTGGTTGTCCCTCCCCAGCTCAGTGCGGCCAGGGGGAACGAGCTTCCCACCCTCCCTCCCTAAGAAAATGGGTAAGTAAAGGTTGGGGGGGGGGGATGCCGTTTAAACTGGTGTGATTTATTTTACAGGGCTTTGGATGTCGTAGCAGAGGCGGGGGTTGGCCTTTGCGGATGAAGGAAGAAACCCCGGATGTGGAAGAGTTCGGGACCCATTGGTGGGAGGGGTCCCTTTTTGGTGGTATTCCAGATTACGTTTTGAGCTGGAATTCATTAACGGGGGCATTGCGGTAAAAATGTTCTTTGTTGTCTCTGGGCCAGAATGTCAGCCTGAGGCCGGTTTTTCAGTTTTATGGTACCGCAGTGCCAGAGCGGAGTGGTGGCAAGATTGGGTGGGGTTTTCTTCCTGCAAAAGGCCAACGTGAGTTATCTAACTGAGTGGGTGTTTATAATGGGTAATTTTATACAGTTATTTAAGTTTGTTTATAGTATTAATAAAAGATGGCTGCTTCGGCCAATGTTACTCCAGCTTGGTGTGGTCTCAGTTATTTTAGAATTAAGTGGGAATGGGAGGCTGGAGGGACGGGCAAAGCAGTTAGGTAATGGGTAGGGACATCTTTTATACAATAGTCATGTTTGTGGCTGTCAGAGTCTTGCTATGCCTCATGGGAATTGTAGTTCTGCAACAACTGGAGGTCCGCTAATTGCATCTCCCTGCACTAGAGGAACCCAAAAAAACAATGGACACTGCAGCTTTAAGTGTCTCGTTTTCTGAAAATGGTGGACCCAAATACCATATGGCAGTGAGTCAAACAAGCTCGAAAATCCTCCGTTCTGGGAGATGTCACACTGGATGCAATGAAGGATGTACAGCTCCAAATCGTACAACGACAGGCAATAGGTACCCCGCAGCCAGATGGGTCCAGGACAATCCAGGAAGTAGAGGTGGGTAAGTGATCAGCAGAACCCAAAAATGGAAGGTAAAATAGAGGGCTCCATATGGTGCAGGTGGCACCAGGGATGGTTTATTCAAACATAAAAAATCTTACAATGATATGCAAGATACAGAGTATAAAAGTGATCTCAAAAATCGATAAATAACATCTAAAAGCAATGTGGAAGACATTGAAATGCTAGTCCGACGCGTTTCGACCACAAAAGGTCTTGGGGTAACTGGGGTAGTGATTTATACATATTTCACTTTTTTGATAATTTAGCGCTATTACTTTCTGAATTTTTGTCACATTTTTGTGTAGCTGCTTACTTTTTTGTTTGTTTTGGGGTAAGCGCAATAATTATTTTTAATTAATAATTATTTTTATCCACTACCACTCAGGGAGACCATTGCTTACACTCAGGGAGACCATTGCTTACACTCAGGGAAACCATTGCTTACACTCAGGGAAACCATTGCTTACACTCAGGGAAACCATTGTGTACATTGCTGAAGACTATTGTTTTCTACGCAGGAAGTAAGGGCCCTTCTCTGCAGCATGTTGCCAGAGGACAGGCTTTTCTTCTTATGCTGCGTACACACGGTCGGACATTCCGATCACCAAATCCGTCAGATAATTTCCGACGGATTTCGTTCGAAACTGGTGTTGTACACACACGGTCGGACAAAGTTGCCGGAAAATCTGATCATTCCGAACGAGGTGACGTACAAAACGTACGACGGGACTACGTACAGGGCAGTAGCCAATAGCTTTCGTCTCCAAATTTCTTCTGAGCATGCGTGGCACTTTGTGCGTCGGAATTCTCTACACATGATCGGAAAAAGTCCAATCGGATTTTTTTTTCCTTCGGAAATTCCAACGGAAAAAGTCCGCTAGAGCCCACACATGGTTGGATTTTCCGACAACATAATCCGATTGGACTTTTTCCATCGGAATATCCGACCGTGTGTACGGGGCATTATGTCGCGTACACACGGTTGGACTTTCCGGCAGAAAAAGTCAGACGGAATCTTTTTATCGGATATTCCGATCGTGTGTGGGCCTCATCGGACTTTTTTCTGAAATTTCTGACGGACCTAGAAATAGAACATGTTTTAAATATTTCCGACGGAATCAATTCCTAGACCGCTCGTCGTTTATTCCGACGGAAAAAAACGGTCGTGTGTACACGGAATTAGGCTTTGGCAGCTTTTTAAAGGCAACAAACTGTAATGCCACGTACACACGGTCGGAATTCTCGTCGGGAAAAGCTCTGATGGTTTTCCCGTTGGAATTCCAACGGAATTTCGCTCAAACTGTCTTGCGTACACACGGTCACACCAAATTCCAACGGTCAATAACACCACGGCATACAACACGTTCGACTGCACTATAAAAGGGAAGTTTAAGGCTTCTGAGCATGCGTCAAATTGTTTCCTGAGCGTGCCTCAGAATTTTGCGTGTCGGAATTGCATACACACGATCATAAAATCCGATAGAAAGGTTTTCCGTCGGAAAAATTAAGAACAGGTTCTCAATCCAAAGTCCGTAGGAAATTTCGACAGAAAAAGACCGATGGGCATACACACGGTCGGAAAATCCGATGAAAAGCTCCCATCGGACTGTTTCCATCGGAAATTCCGACCGTGTGTACGCGGCATAAGACTTAGAACACCTTTTGCTTTGATGTATGTGGAATGTATTTGGCTGGTTTAAATTAAAAGTTAATTTGGGCTTTAAATCTTATATATGATTTTATTGACTGGGTTTAGATTTTCTTTAATAGCTCTACATGGGAACTCATGTTGCTGGCACTTTTGCAATCAAAGGAAAATATGGATTGCAGAGGGATTTATCGAGCAGAGCAGTCAACTGTAAAAGATAAAGGTCAGAATGAATATTAGAAGCACTTAGCAGTCACGTTGTGTCCCTGAGTGACTTTTGAAGATCTCCATGTTTGACCAAAGTGTATCTTTAAGATAAATATTGCATGGAAGTTTGCTCTTTGCTCGCTGTGAAGCAATAACCTCCATCGAGTTCAAAGGGACAGCTGCCAATACCATCCACACCAGGATCCTCAAGTCACTAAATACACAATTGCATCCTTCTCTTGGTCATTTCTTCCTTTCATTCTTACATAATTGTAAATGTTTTCCACGAACCTGCTCCATATCTCCTCAATCTTTCTGGAAGTTCTCATTCTTCCTTCCAGAATGAAGCATTTGTGATGAGATTAGACAGCTGAGCAGGGGCAGTGTGCAAAGGATTGCAGCTTTCAGCAAGCAGATTAAAGATTAAATGGCCAACCCTATTCCCATAGCTCAGAATAATGGCACAGGCGCAAATCCTGCCAGAGATTATGCGCTCCTTTGTAACACAAACAGAATAATAATGGTATGCAAAAAGAAGAAATGAGGACAAGGAAATCTTGGCTAAAGAGCTATGTATGTATACATTAGAGGAGCACCGAATGGAAATTTTGGTGCCGAAACCGAAAGTTAACGATGCACTTGGCCAAAACCGAAACCAAAAATTATAATTTTTTTTTTTTAAATATAACTTTTTTATATATAACTGTATAATATTCATAGTATGTATTAATATGAATGAATATGAATTTTAGTGAATATGACTTTATTGTTGGCCATTATCGGCACCTTATTATAACAAAAAAAGCTCAAGAAAAATGCATCCCTTTAAATTCTATGTATGTCTTCACACTGGTCCATTGCGCTTCTGTTGTGGTGTTAAAAATCTTGCTTGATGCATTTTTGGTCAGTTAAAAAAACCACACCAAAAACGCACCTCCCCGTTGAAATGTATTGGAAATGCAGCAAAAACTGATCAATAATGCACCCATGTTGCGTTTTTGAGTCATATGACCTATGAAAAATACACCATAAGCACAGTAAAAATGTGGTAAAATCACAGCAAAATCACAGTAAAATCAGGGCCAAATTGCGGTAAAATAGTTTTCGGCTCCATTATCGGCACCTTTTTCTTTATAGGCAAAATACAGAACACACCATTTTTGCCTGATATGTTTCGGCGCATCTCTAGTATGTAGGATCGATAAAAGAATACAAATCAAAAGAATATGTCCATAGTGGGCATCATTCTAACAAATACTGATGTAAGTACCAGATAGAATATACGGGACTATAATTATGGCTGGAGATTTTAGTTGACTAAAATGTAGTGTAGATTTTAATCGACTAAAACACGACTAAAACTAAATGGACTCAAAATAATATGACTAAAACTAAAATCGACCATTGTTTACTACTACATTTTTTTCCATTATTCCAGCATTTAAGGTATTTTAAAAGCAAAAACGTTCTGTCTCCAATCGGGGAGATTTCCAATTACTTCCTGTCTCGAGACAAGAAGTGAAAGTAGACTTCAAAATAAATAAACAAACAAATTAAAGGAATATATTCTTTATGTGTCTGTCTTTTGTGAATTCCTCATAACTGATCTTTAACTTTGGAACTTCTCCAACATGAAGTCTTCTAAAGTACAGGAAAGCCCACCTTGACCCATCTACTGCACATAAGAAAGTAAAGAGGAGCTGTCACCTCTTTAGGACAGCTGCAGGACCATTGACTCTATTCTGTTGTTTTTCATTGCTGAAGCTGACCTACCTCAAACTTGGTTTGAGGTTCCTCGACCACTCCTTCCCCTGATCATTTGATTTTGCACTTGATTATGACATTATGTCGTTGACCTTGACCTCTCTCCTGTATTTTCTCCTAGCCTCTGTGGTTATGATTATGTAAGAATTTCCAAGCCTAGATCAGTTACGTACATACAGTAGAACATTAATCAGAGAAGCAGCCAAGAGGCCCATGGTAACTTTTAAGCCCCATACACACGGTCGGATTTTCCGATGGATTCTGTCCTATCGGACAATGTTGTCGGAAATTCCGACCGTGTGTAAGCACCATCGGACAGTTTCCATCGGATTGTCCGACGGACAAAGTTCTATCTCCTGCTCTATAAATATTCCGACAACAAAGTCTGATCATACCAATTCCGATCGTGTGTAGCGAATTCCGACGGACAAAGTGCCACGCATGCTCAGATCACATTACAAGACCAAAGCTATTGGCTACTAGCCTCTACGTAGTCCCGTCGTAGGCAACAAACGTCACCACGTTCAGAATGATCGGATTTTCCGACAACTTTGTCCGACCGTATGTATGCAACACCAGTGTCGGACTAAATCCGTCGGACCAAATCCATGGATTTGGTGGTCGGATTTTCCGACCGTGTGTATGGGGCTTTAGACATGTGCACACTGAAATATTTTGTTTCAGAATTTCGTTTTCGTTCGAAAAATAAATTTATTTAGCTACTGCCGAAATTCGTTTTTATTTATTTAGTTTCGTTAAAAAATGCATTCGTCCGAAAATCCGAAATAATTAAGGTCGAATCTGTCATTGAAGGCTTATGGTGTCTCGAATGTTCTAAGAAGATTTGAAGGAGCAGCTAAACTGTACGACACCGCAATCGCACATTTCCGGTCGAATGTTCCGCCTACAAGCTATAATAGAATTCTAATGTTGTATGACACTGATTAATAAATATAATTATTACTAGTCAACCAACATTAGAATTCTTCTATAGCCTATGGGCGGAGCATTTGACCATAAATGTCCACTCGCAGCGTCTGCTTCTTCGAATCTTCATGTCGAATCTTCATGTCGAATCTTTTCTCTCTATGTCGAATAATCTTGGACTGATAGAGTTAGGTTAGGCACATTCAACCTTTTTTGCTATTGTCTCTATAATGTCAAATCTTTTCTCTCTATGTAGAATAATCTTGGACTAATAGAGCTAAGGTTAGGCACATTCGACCACAGGTTCGATGGACACAGATCGCTATTGTCAGCGTCATGTCCAATCTCCTATCTATATCGAACTGATATCACAACAAAAACGAAAATAAAGCATTTGTTTATGTCAGATCTTTCGGTTTTCGGATTCTGCACGTTTGTTATCGTTTGTTAAAACGACAACTATTAGTCGTGTACTCCACAAATCTGGCCTTTATGGAAGAGTGGCAACAAAAAAGCCATTGTTGAAAGAAAGCCATAAGAAATCCAGTTTGTGTGAATCCACGTGGGGGACACAAGAAACATGTGGAAGAAGGTGCTCTGGTTGGATGAGATTAAACTTTTTGGCCTAAAAGCTAAAAACTCTATGTGTGGCGGGAAAACTAACATTGCACATCACCCTGAACACACCACCCCCGCCGTGAAACATGGTGGTGGCAGCATCATGTTGTGGGATGCTTTTCTTCAGCAGGGACAGGGAAGCTGGTCAGAGTTGATGGGAAGATGGATGGAGCCAAATACAGAGCAATCTTAGAAGAAAACCTGTTAGAGTCTGCAAAACACTTCAGACTGGGGCGGAGGTTCAACTTCCAACAGGACAATGACCCTAAACATACAGCCAGAGCTACAATGGGATGGTTTAGATCAAAGCATATTCATGTGTTAGAATGGCCCAGTTAAAGTCCAGACCTAAATCCAATTTAGAATCTGTGGTATAACTTGAAAATTGCTGTTCACAGACTCTCTCCATCCAATCTGACAGAGTTTGAGCTATTTTACAAAGAAGAATGGGGAAACATTTCACTTTTTAGATGTGCAAAGCTGGTAGAGACATCCCCAAAAAGACTTGCAGCTGTAATTGCAGCAAAAGGTGGTTCTACAAAGTATTGACTCAGGGGGGCTGAATACAAATGCACACCACACACTTTTCAGATATTTATTTGTAAAAAAGTTGAAAACAATTTAACATTTATAATTCTCCTTCCACTTCACATTATGTGCCACTTTGTGTTGGTCTATCACATAAAATCCCAATAAAATACATTTACGTTTTTGGTTGTAACATGACAAAATGTGGAAAATTTCAAAGGGTATGAATACTTTTTCAAGGCACTGTATCTCTAGATCTGTATAAATAAATGTACTTATTTACCTACCAAAATTGATCCACTCCTCTTTCTGCAAGAGTCCATTCTTTATATTACCATTTATATTGGTTATTTCTGAAGCATTAATGTAATAAAGGAGCTTAGGTGGTATGGGCAGCAAAACGAATAAAAGCATTAATGTGTCCAAGTGATTAGTCATTTTTTTAAGTGGGAATTTCAGGTGTCCAAAGGAATGTTGTCCCGATCACTGAACAATCATGGCTTCACTTTTCCAGATCAATGGCTGAAAGAATATTGGGACCTGTTAAAGCCAGGCAGCAAGCATTTTCAGAAGAAGGACAGCAATGACAACTTTCACATTCCTCCTAGCACATGTTTTTTTGTGTCTACTGTACATGAAGAATTAATGGCCTGTCTGTTTTTGCTTGTCTGAAATGTCCTGGGGATGTTTGGAGTATAACCAACAGTGTGGGAAGAGTACGCGTGCTTCCTATAGTTTGTGGATAAAGGTGTTCCTCTATTATAAATTCTACACTTCTGTCTCTACAAGTCAAGAAGCTAATGATTTGAGATAGCTCCATGTACATAAGGAAACATGTAGGCTGTCATTGTTGACCTCCTTCATTAAATGCTAGTTACCAGGTTATCTCTTCAGTACTGTTTGAGTCATTGGCCTTAAGGAAGCAGGCAGATAAGGCAAGTGAAGTCTCTGAGATACCAGCATGTTTTCCAAGTCAGTGACTAAGAAAGTGCAGAATCTACTGGATCACTACAGCCCTGATGCCCAATCTGCACCAGGGGCCAAGAGCTGCACATGAACTACCAAAGGCGGACATATGTCTTTCGGGCCCCAGCAGCAAATAGTTTTCCTTGGCTAGCAGGGATGAGATCAGGTGTGTTCAGATCCTAGCCTGGACGCACCTGAGCTATCCTGCCACGCAGATGTTGCTGCACTCCTCCAATTATAAGGGCCAAGGAAATTCCCCACAGTCGCACGTATACATGCAACTGCATGCCTCGGCTGCTTAGGATTGGCGGTTTCCAGTGACACCTTCCTGGTGGGATAGCTCAGGTGGGTTCAGAATAGGATGGGAACATGCCTGAGCGCATGCCACTTTCCTAGATGCTTACTCTGTAATGCATGTTATGTGCTTTGACGTGCATTATGGTAAAGTAGTAGTAAACTGCAGCATTAAAAAAAAAAAACCCTGCAAAGCAATGGCATAATGTGCTGGTATGCATCGCATAATAGCACATTCTGAAATACTTACCTTGGAACAAAGCCCTCCAGCGGCGCTGTCACCACTGACAGGGCTTCCATCTTTCCCAGTATTCCTTCCCGGTTCGTGGGCTCTGGCTGTATGAGTGGCCGGGGGCAATGATGACGTCACTCCCGCGCATTCACATAGGAGCCCTCGGCTCTGGCACAGAGCTCTGAAGGTCTGGCATGGTATGCTGGACCTTCAGAGCACTTGCATCATTGATGTCCCCGGCTGAATCCAGTGTGAATATCTCCTAAACACCCCAAGTTTAGGAGATATTCACTGTAACTACAGGTATGCCTTATTATAGGCTTACCTGTAGGTACAAGTTCAAAAAATTACTTTACTACCACTTTAAGGCAGTCTATTCAAATGAACAGGCTGCCAATATAAGAAGGGACCAAAAGAAATTAGGCAAGCACTATTTTTTATGACATAGCAAACCACAAAGCAAGGTAGTGCATTACCGTGCACTATGGTGAGCTTCAACATAGTGCATTGGGTTAATGCATTGAATTGCCATTGACGAATGGCACAGCAACATGCTAGCACATACAGTATAATACACTTGTTCCTGCAACACATCACTTTTGAGAGGTTGGGGTGCACCTTCATCAAAAGAAATCATTACATTGGTTTGTACTAGCCAAATTTGGTTTATTTCGCTCACGTTTTTTTATATTTTTGTGATGGAGTTCCAATAATATTTATGGAGGCTGTAGGGAGTGCTGAATTGTAAAGTTGATGTAATAGCAGTGATCCCTAGCAATCTCCTGCACTGTATTCCCAGACTGTGACTGTCTCCTACAGCATGTCACTAGTCCCCAACCCAACCATACCTGTAGAATGTATTCAGTCTTTGGCCATATCCTGTAGCATACAACAATCTCTGTCCATATACTGTAGTATGACCACCCTTTGACTGTTTTCTGTAGCTTTACATACACTGAACATGTTCAGGGTACTCTTAAGTCCCCCTATATCAAGTAAGTTGACCACCACTGACCCACAGGTTTCGTCTAAACTGTTCTCAGAGCTACAGGTTTTGAGTAGACAGCTCCAGTGCCATTTGCCTGCGCCCCTTGTAGAACATCTAAAACATAAACCCTTTTTAGTTGTGGATGGAACGGGGGAGGCTTAGACCCCCTGTAAGATTTATATTGCTGTATGTGTGTCCCCCCTCTAGAAGATTCACCCTCTCTATTTGTCTGTACAATCTTTATCATCAAGACAGAAAGCAATGTGAAAACCAAAACATTCAAGCTGCCACTGGAGCAAGAATGAAGGGAGGTCTTCCCATGGGGACACATGTCTTGTTGACTTTGAGAGATTTCCCTTTACCTCATGTTGTATCTCCAGAACACTAAGCTAAAAAAACAGGTTTTATATGAAGTATACTTTAAACCTCTATTCAGGAGGCCTGGAACCAATGCCTAGACCTAGTGACAGAACCAGTCTAGGGGTATGCTTTTTCTGATGCTTTATTGTAGAACTTGGATAGGATCAGGTGACTTTGGAATACTCCAATAACTTTTAGTAGTGAACTTCATGACGCTAAACTGTCTCTTTGTGAGGCAAACTAGGGTCCTTGATTGCACAAAACGTTGGACCAAGCTTTCCAGGAACACTTTAGTAGTGAATTCACTTTTGGTAGAACTGACTCTTTTGCCAGAGATTTAGCAGCAGCAGTAAGGTAAACCAAAAGTTATTTTACAAGTACCGCATTTATCGGCGTATAACACGCACCCCAAGTTTAGGAGGGCATTTTAAGGAAAAAAAGTTTTAGGAGGGAAGTTTAGGGGAAAAAGAAAACGTACATTTAAGCGTCATTTGCAGCTTGCCCAGTGTCATTTGCAACTTGCTCAGTGTCATTGCAGCTTGCCCAGTGTCATTGTAGCTTGCCCAGTGGCATTGCAGCCTACCCAGTGTCATTGTAGCTTGCCCAGTGTCATTGTATCTTGCCCAGCGTCATTGCAGCCTTGCCCAGCGTCATTTGCAGCCTTGCCCAGTGTCATTGCAGCTTGCCCAGTGTCATTGTAGCTTGCCCAGCGTCATTGTAGCCTTGCCCAGCATCATTGCAGCCTTGCCCAGCGCCATTGCAGCCTTGCCCAGCGTCATTGTAGCTTGCCCAGTGTCATTGTAGCTTGCCAGCGTCATTTGCAGTCTTGTCCGGGTTTAAATTTCCCTCCGCCGAGACGCTCTGTCGCGTGCGCCGCCGAAAAAGACCGAATCGCGGCTGAAAAAAAACGAAGCTGTGCCGGAAAAGACAGAGCCGACTGCTCGGCTCCGCTCATGGTCCTGCCTCCCTGCTGTTTCCGGAGCGAGCGCAGGGAGGCGGGACTACGAGCGGAGCCGAACAGTCGGCTTGGTCTTTTCCGGCGCCGCTTCAGTTTTTTCCGGAAGCGATACGGTCTTTTTCGGCAGCGCTCTCTATTTTTCGGCGGCGCTTGCCATTTTTGTCACTTTTTTGGGGGGGTATCGGCGTATAACACGCACCCACGACTTTCCCCCGATTTTAAGGGGGAAAAAGTGCTGGTTATACGCCGATAAATACGGTAGTTAATGGACTGAGCTCTGCAGGGCACGACATACAATGTCCCCTTTGGATAAAACTGACTCCAGTACAAGAGGGATGGCAGTAGCAAATGTAGCACGACCACCTAGGGGACTGCTTTAATTTACCTGCTCATCTGCACCGCCATGACCTTGTGAACATTCCAACCCACCTGACACTCTGGGTTCAGAATCTTTGCGCCACCTTAAAGTAATAAGTTAAAACAAAAAAAGGTGAAGGGAAAAAGCAGCGCCCAAGCAAGAAAAGGTAACGAAGCTGCTAACACTCCAATATGACAGATTGCAAAAAGTGAAGGTGAATAATAGTGTAGCGCTAGGTGTGTCTCTGTGCAGTAATGGGTACTGAATAGGAAACTCAATAACCACCAGATTACTGTTCAGAATGTTATTTTATAAATAGAAATAACAATAACTAAAAGTTTTTTTGGGGAAAGTGCCCATAAGTGGTGAGCATCGGTCTACTGGGTGGATGAAGGCATGATGTTCCAACAAATCGTATAAACAAATGTTGTGGATACACACCCAAGGAGACTGCAATACCCACGTAAGGGTATCAGTGAAAACGTGATTGTCGCAATCCGTGATATGTTGTTAAAACAACAAACATAGGTGGGCAATATATAAAACGTGACTCTATATACTAATGTTATACATTTGATACTGAAATCATAATATATATAAATATTGAAAGGCAAAAAGTAAATAGACTAAAGTGAAACGCTGTATCAAGTGGGTGCGTTTAGATAAACCAAGTATCTCCAAAAGATCGTATCATAACAGCCTCTTATCTGATAAGAAATGAGACACTGCCACAAGAGTCTCGGTGTCACAATGCATAGGTCACAATACATTCAACATAAAATTAACATAAATGTGGTGTAGTATCTTGAGAAATTGGTTCACAATGGGGTACCAAACAGTGTGAAAGTAAAAGTCTTAATTGTCACAAATCGGTGTAGGCATATATAAAGGCTATAATCAGGGGATTTGTAGTTCAAAGTCCTGGTGTTCGTGATTGGATATTTCAAAATTACTTCATAAAATCCAGGTAGACAACAATATTGTTAACCAACATAGAAGTGGTAATGCGGTTCAGATGCTGGATCCTCTCATATAAGGGCAACACTGCGACCAAGAAGAAAAATTATCTTAAGCGCTTACCATGTGTGGTGGACCAACTCACCAATAGTGGAAGTTCAAAACGGCTTATTCGGCTACCTCCGGGTGCCAAAGGTATGGAACGAATCTGTTGGGGTGTGATATCTCGAGGTCCTTGGAGGATACTCACCGACCGACTGAATGGCAGAAATATTGTTGTGGTCAGATCAGTGGTCCTCGGTCCAAATCACCGTAGATAGGGAAAAAATAAGATAGAGGGACTCCTCATAGTGTAAAAAACCCAAAGACAAGGGTTCGTATTTATTTAAAAGAACATGCATCCAACCAAAAATTGAAACGATGTGAATGGAGCCGTTCAATAAAATCAAATGTGAGAAAACGCAGAAGGCAGTAAAGCTGGGAGACCTGACGCGTTTCGTCTGATAAGACTTCTGCTGGGGTGTGCTCAGTGTGTTTATATTCTTTTAACGTTTACTGGAGAAATTCAAAGAGAATATTGTTACACAGAGGAGGCAATAGATCTACTAAGCTTTGGGTAAACAGTACTAACTCAACAGAGGAATTCCTTTACAATAACACAAGTCAAGATAATATGGAGATAACAGTATAGTATATACACATATGTAGAGTATTATACTACTTGAACCTGACCTAAAAGGATAAGCAAGGGTTAAGTATTTATACTGGCAAACTTCTAAATGGGAAACCCAGGCCGGCCTATTTAACCTTTAATCTTAATGAGAGATCAAGCTTAGTAGAAATGGTATAAGGGCCCTCTAAGCAGTAAGGACAGCAATGTCCCTGTTGCAGGCCTGATGGTCTTTACCGGCAGTCGGAGCTCATTAACTATATTTAGTTGTGGGTGCACTGTTTTTTTTTACCACCAGCCGCCACTGACACAGAACACACACAGCTCACTGATTACCGTGAACCAAGAACTATATTTACCTATCCTAGCACCTATATAGGAGGGTGCTTGTCAGGGCTGGGCTCAACCCTTCCTTCTCTGAGCTGGCCGCTCAGCTTTTGGCTAAATGCCAGCTCCTATCTCTCCACAGTTACTCAGCTGTTGATGATATCCTGCTCGTCAGTCCTGCCTACTTAAGCCATCCAGTCTAGAGGAGCTCTGCCTTCGTCTTAGTCAACATCAAAGAAACTATCTCCTGCGATCCAGTTCAAGACTTGCTTTGCTGACATCCCTTCTGGCTCCAGATCCTGCTTGGTTTCACTACATTGAATCCCTGACTTCTGGCTTGCCTGACTATCCATTCTGGTTACTGAACTTTGGCTATGTTTTGACTACGTTTGTTCTTTTTACTTTTATTATTTAACAAGTGTGATTTAACTGTAGTTCGGTCTTGGTCTGATTTCATGGTTTCTGACAGTGCTACACTATACTGCTGAAATTAGCACAAAAGGGTAATTGTAACGTTAAATAGCTTTTAATGGCTAAATTAAATTACCGATATACTCAGTTACACAATAAAGGCTGTCTGTGAAGGTTCTCATTTATGTAGGCCATGGTATATCTAATAGTAATTAGTCAAATTCCACATTCACATTCCAAGGCCAGTTGAATAACTACTATGAGATACCAGCCAAATGTTTTTTTGTTTGAGACAGAGTTGGGAAGGGTTATAACCCCTATAATTTTCCTTAATCGCGGTATAGACAAAATATAAAACACAACAGAAGTTCTAAACTCCTGGTGCCCAACGTTATGCAGCCATTTGGTACTTGTTTTGCAAGCATTTGACCCCTGCAGTTAGTAGAGGGAGCACTAGTTTTTAAAGGTGTAAATGCAGTTATCACTGCTAACCTCTTGTAGCCTGTCCTCTGTCTTTCACATTGTTCTTCATCATGGCCCCAGTCTCTAACCAAACTCACTGGCCTAACCAACCTGCTGCCAACAATTGTTGTGGAGCGTGCCCACAGAGTCCCGCCGACCCCGCCTAGGCCTGGGGCCCTGCTGCGCCCTTTCCTACTGCGGTTTCTCAATTACCGAGACCGGGATCGGATCCTGGCTGTGGCCTGAGCCAAATCTGACATTCAGTATGAGGATACCAAGCTACTGTTCTTCCTGGATTATTCCCAAGAAATACAGCAGCGGCGCAAATCCTTTACAGAAGTGCGCAAGAGGCTTAGAGAAAAGGGCATCAGCTTCAGCCTCCTCTACCCCAGCAGGATGAGAATTACTGATGTCGACCGTGCAGAGGAGAGGGTTGCCCTGTACGCGGATGGCCTCCTACTTTTTCTTAACAATGCAGAATCATCTCTCAGGGGGGCTCTACAGGTCCTTAATTCATTCTCCTCTGTTACAAGCCTTAAAGTCAACTGGGCAAAGTCCCTTCTGTTCCCTATAGATCCTGCAGCCTGCACCAATGCTCCTCCTGATCTTCCCCTGCAGTGGGTTGAGAGCTTCAGATACCTTAAAGTGGAGTTCCACCCACTTTTACAACTCTTCAGCATCCCTCACTAAACTGTGCACTGTAAACAAATTGGATATTTTTTTTCCAGCACAGACTGTATATCTGCTGTATTCATTTTTCACTTCCTCCTCCCTGGCCGCGGCCCATCGCATAATTTCCTGTTTGCAATGCCTCCTGGGAAGGGGCAGCAACTTCCTCTGACACTGCCGTTGCTATGGAAACCTGACCTGAAACCTATTACACTGCTTATGCTGCACTGAGCATGTACGAGATCTGCAAGGATGAGATCCAGGAAGAAATACAGTCTGGCTTCAGATGCCCACACTTAAGATGGCCACGGCCTGCTGCAAGTTTATAAAATATAAAAATATTTATAAAACAAACTACTGCTAAAAACTAACAAAACAGACCTTAGTTTACAGACTAACTTTACTAGAATACATTAAGCTTGTGTATTATAGGGTTATTTTTATTTAGAAAGTATAATTTCGGTCGGAACACCGCTTTAAGGTGTTGGTCTCCAGACAGGCTTCGGATTTCATATCTTTAAATTTATCCCTGGTGTATCAAGAGGTTCGGCTAAAGCTGAAGGCGTGGAAGTCACTACCCCTATCACTATTAGGACGTATAAATTCGATAAAAATGAAAAATTTTATCCGCCTGCACCGCCTCCTCGTCTCTTTTATATGGGGACCCCAGTCCCCTCGCTACAGATGGTCCACACTAGTGCCCCCGACTTCCCAGGAAGGCCTGGCGTGTCCTGATCTTTATAAATATTTCTTGGGCACCCAGCTAGTCACTGCTGCCTGGTGGCTCAATCCAGACGTAACTAATCCCACTACCTTAGTCGAGGTGGCAGTGGTGAAATCCCTGGAAGCGCTGAAATACTTACTATTCTGCAGCTGCAAGGCCCCATATCCATTGACACCCTTCATGCGCACTACACTGCGTGCGTGGGGGGCTGGTCTCAAAATTTAACCATACCCTAAACATGCAATCTCTCCCAGTGCCCCCCTATGGTTAAACTCTCGATCATATCTATAAATTACCTGAACCCCACGCCTGGAATAAATGTAAAATGAAAACAATGGCCCAGGTAGTCTCCAACCAATCCCTGGTCCCGCTCTCAAAATTGATTTCTGATTTTAACGTCCTACAGTCCTACTTTTTTCGCTACCTCCAGTTCTCCCATGCCTTCAGCTGCCAATTCCCCCGCTCTTCCCCCCAGGTGGTCCAGTCTGCACTGGAGGACCTCCTCAGATCGGACTGCGTGAAGAAGCCCACCTCTCAGCTATACTCTTATTTGGTAATGACCTCCCTTCCTGTTCTGGAGAAACTTAGAAATCAGTGGTTACAAGACATTTCAGACTTTGACAGCGACGATTGGGACAACATGGGACTTACCTTTTAGTTCCCTTGTCTCCCTGAGGGATAGTTTGATCCAGTTCAAGATGGTCCACCATGCATATTTTACCCCACACAGACTACACATAATGAATCCTGATTCCCCCCCTGGATGCTGGCATTGTGGGGGGACTCCTGGAGACTTTGCCCATATTTTCTGGACCTGCCCGGCTATTGTTGGGTACTGGAAAGAGGTATTGAAATTCACAACCCAGGTGGCCACCATATCATTACAACCTTCTATGTCAATTTGCATGCTGGGCTTTATAGAACAACTGATCCCCACAGTAGCGGGGCGCACTCTAGTTGGGTTACTTCTCTTCTATGCCTGCAAGGCTATAGCTCTCAGCTGGCACAAACCTACCCCCCCCCCCTCTTTCTCTTTGGAAACAACAGCTTACCCCTCTACAAAGATACGTATGCTAATAGATGCTGCCCTCAAAAATACAACAAGGTCTGGTCCAAGTGGCTGGCGGAACCCTCCACAGCTTCTAATTAGGGATGAGCCCAACACCCCCCTGTTCGGTTCGCACCAGAAACTGCGAACAGACCTAAAGTTCGCGTGAACTTTAGAACCCTATTAAAGAGGAAGTAAACCCAGTACGATTTTTCTTTTTTTTTCAATATATACATGCTGTAAACTATTGCAAATGGAAACACATTTAAATGGGCCAAAAACGAGGTTGTCAAATACCTTATTTAGCTTAGGTATTATTTCTTCTCTTCCGGGTATTGGCCGCGCCATTACTACTGCTGTTTGTTGTAATCATTTCTGGACGTCATTTCCGCCCTTACTAGTATTCCCTAGTAAATCTTGCACATGCGCCGTAGCGCCAAAACCAAGCCTCTCACTCGATTGCCTTTACTACGGCAACAGAGCTAAACCATAGCTGACAGCAAATTGCTTGCAAGGGGGAGAAGCAGGAAGGAGATGATCAGATTACAGCATCGCGAGACTTCCTCTATGCCGTTCTGAGGAGAAGGATAATGACCCAGCATGCAGGGGAGATAGAATCGGCATGTCATTAATGAAAATACCTAGTGCGCAATCGCGCCTGATGTCACTCAAACTTGCAGGACGATTTCTATAGAAACAAACACAGTGAGTACACTTTCACAGGCAGCGATCAGCTGCCTGTGCTATCTAGATTACAAAGAGATAAAGTTGTATTGGAGGGTTTACAACCACTTTAAAGTCTATGGGACTCAAACGTTTAAAATCTAAAGTGATAATTTTAAAGGCTAATATGCATGTTATTGTCATAAAAAGTGTTTGGGGGCCTGGGTCCTGCCCCAGGGGACATGTATCAATGCAAAAAAAACTTTTAAAAACTGACGTTTTTTCAGGAGAAGTGATTTTAATAATGCTTAAAGTGAAACAATAAAAGTGTAATATTCCTTTAAATTTCGTACCTGGGGGGTGTGTATAGTATGTCTGTAAAGGGGCGCATGTTTCCCGTGCTTAGATCTGTCCCTGCACAAAGTGTAATTTTTGCAGGAAAAAAAGTCATTTAAAATCACTCGCGGCTATAATGAATTGTCGGCTCCCGTAATACAGAGAACAGTCATTGAAAGTCATTGATAAAAAAAAAAAAAAAAAAATATGCGTGGGGTTCCCCCCAAATTCAATTACCAGGCCCTTTCGGTCTGGTATGGATATTAAGGGGAACCCCGGGTCAAAATAAAAAAAAAAAATTACGTGGGGTTCCCCCTTCAGGTCTGGTATGGATTTTAAGGGGAACTCCACGCCAAATTTTAAAAAAAAAATGGCGTGGAGTTCCACCCAAAAATCCATACCAGCCCCCTTATCCGAGCACGCAACCTGGCAGGCCGCAGGAAAAGAGGGGGGACGAGAGCGCGCCCCCTCCTGAACCGTACCAGGCCACATGCCCTCAACATTGGGAGGGTGCTTTGGGGGTCTGTAAAAAGGGAGACAATACAGTTATAATACAATAAAATACAAGAGGATTAGGGGGCCCTGCTCAGAAGAGCTTACAATCTAAATAGGGTGGGGGAGGTGATACAAAAGGTTGTAACTGTAACTATTTTTTACACTTTCTTTGTGAAATGGTAGGGGTACTTTTGTACCCCCTTACCATTTCAAACAGGGGGGGGCGGGATCTGGGGGTCCCCTTGTTAAAGGGGGCTTCCAGATTCTGATAAGACCTCCGCCCGCAGACACCCACAACCACCGGGCAAGGGTTGTGGGGATGAGGCCCTTGTCCTCATCAACACAGACCCCCAAAGCATCCTCCCAATGTTGAGGGCATGTGGCCTTGTACAGTTCAGGAGGGGGCGCTCTCTCGTCCCCCCTCTTTTCCTGCGGCCTGCCAGCTTGCATGCTTGGATAAGGGTCTGGTATGGATTTTGAGGGGGACCCCCACACCATTTTTTTTGGCATGGGGTTCCCCTTAAAATCCATCTCTGTATTACGGGAGCCGACAATTCATTATAGCCGCGAGTGATTTTAAATGCTTTTTTTCCTGCAAAAATGACACTTTGTGCAGGTACAGTTCTAAGCACGGGAAACATGCGCCCTTTTACAGGCATACTATACACACCCCCCAGGTATGAAATTGAAAGAAATATTACACTTTTATTGTTTCACTTTAAGCATTATTAAAATCACTGTTCCCGAAAAAACTGCAGTTTTTAAAACTTTTTTTTGCATCGATACATGTCCCCTGGGGCAGGACCCAGGTCCCCAAACACTTTTTATGGCAATACCATGCATATAAGCCTTTAAAATTAGCACTTTCAATTTCTCCCATAGACTTTTACAGGGTGTTCCGTGGCTTTTCGAATTTGCCGCAAACACCCCAAATTGTTCGCTGTTCGGTGAACAGGCAATGTTCGAGTCGAACATGAGTTTGACTCAAACTCGAAGCTCATCCCTACTTCTGATATACCCTAAAGTAAACTTTGCATTTAAGATACTCCTTACCTAGTGCAAGTTGTATACTGCTGAAAAATGCTATATCTTGTTTCGGTTTATGCATTTAAAGCGGTAGTAATCCCGCTGACATTTTTTTTTTTTTTTTTACACCTGTAAGGGAAAAGGCATAATGAGCTAGTATGCACCGCATACTAGCTCATTATGAAATACTTACCTTAGAACGAGGCGTCGGTAACTCACCTGGTCCACGCCGAGGTCGCTGACATGTTGCCTCGGCATGTCTTCCGGGTATCGCGACTCCAGCGCTGTGAGTGGCTGGAGCCGCGATGTCGTCACTCCCGCGCATGCGCACGGGAGACTTCGTCCCGGCAGGGTTCGTATTCTGCCGGCCTTTCAGACGAGAATCCCCCGTGCGCATGCGCCGCTGCAGTCAGCGGCGTATTGCACGGGGAATATCTCCTAAACCGTAAAGGTTTAGGAGATATTTTTTGTACCTACAGGTAAGCCTCATTACAGGCTTACCTGTAGGTGAAAGTGGAAAATGTGACTTTACTTCCACTTTAAGGCCTGTGCTGAACTCTCACCTCAGGAGCCGGCCTGTTATTATTATGGTGACCCATGCTATCTGTTCTACCTTGTATGAATGAATAACAGATAACGTGTCCCTTGCAAGGGCCACCACTTATACCCTTCATAACCAATGTATGTTGTTCTGTATTTTGTGTTATCAAAAACTAATAAACAGATTTAAAAAAAATAAAAATAAAATTATACCACAGCCATTCTCAACCAGGGTTCCAAAGGTTGCTGTGGCTGATTGACCTCCCATTTGATGGCATCTGCCTAGTTCTGCCCAACGTCATTTGGCAAAGCCAGCGGCATGATACCAATGAACTTTCTAGTAGTCTGTAGTAGGTAGTATTCTGACCCCCACTCTAAGGGGTTGCATTCTTCCTACTGACTACCCTAGTAAATTTTTCTTATTGACCCCAAAGAATTGTTTTTTATAAGTGTTCCTCAAGACCTGCAAATTATTTTAGGGGTTCCCTTGGGTTAAAAAAAATGCTGCTATAGCATGTTCAAAGTCTCTGCCATCATTTTCCATTGTATTTCTGCAGTCCCTGACAGTCCTCTTTAGCATTATGTATACTGAGCATTATTTGTAGCCCTTTGGTGATGCCAGATGCTGCAGCTGAGGCTTCCTATACCTTGTGTGTTTTCATCCACTGTTCTACGTCTTTATCTATCCAAAACTGATTAGAAATTTTTTGTAATTAAGAAAGTGCTAGCGCAGGGTGATGTGCCAACGTCCCGATATTAATTGTATAGGAAAAAAGCTCTAATGTTTTGGACTTTATAAGGCATAAGGGTAGTAAATCTAAAAATAGTAAAATTTATTTAACAAAATAGAATCAAGAATACAGTTACATGTACAAACAATAAATCTAATGTTTTTTGGACCTGCACAAAGACATATCTGACATCTTACAATAGAACTCGTAACAGAGTGTGAAATACAAAACCAATCTTTTTAGATGGTAATCGTGATGGATTGATTGGGAGTATATTCTTTGAAAAGAAGCATTGAGTCTTGTAATGATGATGAATCAGACGTGTTGGTCCAGTAATTTTTGGAATATTAACTCGACATGTTCCGCGTCAAAAGGGACGCTTCTTCAGGAGCAATTAACTCTAATAAAGTAGATATAAAAATTTGAGAGCAGGAGATAGAACTTTTTCCGTCGGAAAATCAGACGGAAAAAAAAAAAAGGCAAAAACTCTAAATATCACTATTCACCCATAGAGGGTGCCTCGATATGGCTAGGGCGGCAAAGGAGAACACAGAACAATGCACCTAAGAGGGCCAAAGCAGGTGAGGAGTAAAGTGGGCCAAAACTGAAATAACTGCTTTGGCTGGTCTTAAGGCCTCTATCAATTGCAAACAGAAGAGAAGTGTTTCCTAGTAGGAGTTGGTAGTGTAAGCTTGAAGATTAGGTCAGGGAATATAACACAGGTCGCCACATGAACTGACTTAGCAGGTTGGACAGGACAGACAGTAACTTGTCTCCATAAACAGTGGGTGAGGTGCCAACCAGGAAAGATAACATTTCATTGTATATTCACCAAGCTAAGAAAGGAGGAGGATATGAATTCCTGTAGGAAATAAAAATAGGGTAAATTAGATGACAGTTATGGCCTTGACCCAGCTGTGTTTATGCTTTACAGTATACTGTTGCAGAAACAAGGGGTTATTAAACTGCAAACGCAGGTGCTGACTCTGCGTCAATGCAGTTTTTGCCCACAAGACTTTTGGAGAAAAGAGGGCAAGTTGGACTATCTCGGTACTTAAAATGGGTAAATTAATACATAGAATAGAAAAAATAATAACAACAAATATTTAATAGAAAAACACATACATGAATAAAAAATGTACAGTGTACAGATCAAATTCAATTATTTATAAAAATCAGCTTACAACCACTCCTAAACGTATAGATAACAAAACAGATGAATGCTGGGCTTGCCCGCAAACTTTGCGTTTGTCTAAACGTGGAGAGTTGGTTCCTCGACCGGTTTCGCGGTCTAACCGCTTCTTCAGGAGTAATGTCCGAAATAGATTGTATGTTTAAGTAGACAGCATAAACACAGCCGGATACATTTTAAATACAAACATTATATACATAATTACAAAATAAAGTGGACCAGCTCACCAATGCAGGTGGAGACACCATCTAGTAGAACCCAACACTTGCCTCCCCCGGCGGATGTGGTTTTTTTTTGATGGAACAGGCTCTGACATTAAAAGAGAATGTTTATTGAGCTTATTATACCAATTGGTAATAGGGTAACACCACCGGGTGTAAAGGGATTGAAGTAATGATGTGAGGGAAAGATCCAAGAGATTGTTCATAAGAAATAGAAAAAGAGAGAGAGAAGAAATAAAGAAGAGGAGAAAGGGGAGGAAGGGAGGGGGAAAAAAGAAAAATGTGGGTGAGGGAATGAAAGGAAAGGAAAGGAGAGGGGGAGGGTGGAAGGGGAAGAGGGAGGAGAATAAAAAAGAGGGGGGGAGAGGAATTGGACAGGGAGGGAAAAAACGGGGGTAGGAGGGGGGGGGAGAAGGGAGGGGGGGGGGGGGAAGGGGGGAAAAGGGGGGGAAAACGGAGAGGAAGGGAGAGAGGAAGGGGGAGGAGGGAGGGGGGGGGAAGGAGGGGACAAAATGGAGAGGAGGAAGAAAGGGGAAAATGGAGAAACAAGGAACCAAAAATTAGAATTAAAAGAATATGTAGACCCAATTCTACCTTAGAATAGTGCCACACACCACAGAAGATCTTAAAAAAATAGACCAGAACCAACACCTCAAAACCACTAATTACAGAGGGTAACTCACAATGGATAATGTCAGGCTAGATTAAGATGCAGGAGCTTCAGGGATTAGCTGCATGGTATGGTGCTTTATTTTTTCATGAAATAAAGTTAAGCCAGGTTTGAATAAGCAAAGGCCTAAAAAAGGCATGTAGTTTTATGCTTAGATCTTGTAGAGTATCTAAAAGGCAAAACATGAAATTCAATTGGGCAAAAAATCCTCCCTATAATATTTACAGGAGGTTATTGGTAATAAAAGTTAGCACCCACCTTGCAGCTCATCATCCAAGATTGGCTCTGCACCTGTATCGTTCCGTTTGCTCAATGGCGGTGTGATGACCACCGCCATATAAGCACCCCAACCCATGACGTCAGACTCCGCCGCAGGTGCGGCGTGTGCTGATACCAGGGGTCAGCCTGTCTACGTAGCCCGGTGGGAGGGTCAACCCAAGAATGCACACCAGTCAGACCGTCCCGCAGATCACATGACGCGGCTCACAGTCCATGACGCCGCATACGCGACAATTCCTGTACCCGCGCATGCGCCAAAAGAGGCCGGACGCGCGCGCAACAGGAAGGATGGGTGGAGATGACAATGACTGGTAATACACCAGTCGACCGCCGGGAGTATCACGCAGAGCGGGCCATCGTCATGGCGTCGCCATGCGTGATCGCTCCAATGTCTGCGCATGCGCCAAGTGAATTAGATGTGCGCGCAATAGAGACGGCTGAACAGAGGTGATGCACAATGGTATGACACCTGCCATCTGATTGCGACGCACCGGAAACAGCCCCAAGGACAAAACCAAGGCTGTGTCCGGTAAGAGGGACATGAACAGTCCCTCCAAGACAGGCACACATCCGCCGAGAGGGGCCCCGAATAAATCGGGATAGGCTCTCACTAAATAGTCTCACTGGTAACCTGTCAAGGTAAATGGATCCACTTTTTACAGCAAAAAGTAAAAAATACAATACAAAGAATACAATACAAAGAATTAAACTTACATATAAACATGATATATAAACATGGGAGGATTTACAGTATACTGATGTGATATTTAAAGCAAAAAATCAAAAAAAATATAAAAATGCTAGAGGGTATATATTTTTTTTTTTAGCTAGAGAATATGCCAAAAAAAGCTTTCCCTATTGGCTAGCAGTATTTTTATGTATAAAAGGCATACGTGCAGTGGAGACGACACTCTGAATAGATCTGAAGAGATCAGCTATTGGCAAAATAATGTATTTCCAGCACGCATTGCAAGGGAGTTGCATCCTCAATAACCACCCAATAGCCAAAAGGGAAGAAACCCAGGTCTAGAAGAAAATTCTAAGAAAATGGAAGCAACAAAGCCCTGATGGAGAAGTTATTATTGGAAAAGGGCAAAATCAGAGGTAGGTTTGTCTAAATGTGTATGAATGCCATGCATACCTGCATGTTAAAGTAAGTGTTCCTGCGACCTCCCCCACACCAGCTTAGTTCCACTTTAACCACTTCCCGACCGCCCCCTGTATATATACGTCAGCAGAATGGCACGTACAGGCAGAATCACGTACCTGTACGTGACATTCTTCCGGCGGTTGGGGGGGTCCGATCGGACCCCCCTCCGCCGGCGGGGACGGTCGGGATCGCTTCAGGAGCGATCCGGGACGAGGGGACGGCCAGTGGTTTCTGGCCACCCCCTCGCGATCGCTCCTGGCCAATGAAAAGCTTCCCCTTCCTGTCTATTGTATAGACAGGAAGGCGGAAGTGATGTCACGCTCGGTGCGCCGGTCTATGTGACCGGAGACGCCGAGCGGCGAACATGTTAAGGTTAGTGCACAACACTACACTGACACCAGTACAGTTAGGCACATATTCCACCCCCCTGTCACCCCCTGATCACCCCCCAGATCACCCCCTCCCCCCCCAGTCACAGTGTCACTAATTGCAGTGATAATTTTTTTACTGATCACTGCATTTAGTGTCAGTGTGACTGTAATAACTGTCAGGGCAGTTAGTTTTAGGTCCAAGGTAGCCCCCTACCCCCCCCTAATAAAGGTTTAACCCCTTGATTGCCCCCCAGGTAACCCTTTCACCCCCTTTTGCCAGTGTCACTAAGCGATCGTTTTTCTGATCGCTGTATTAGTGTCACTGCTGTCGCTAGGTAACCATTTTTTTTTTTTTTAGGTAACCGCCATGTTTATATAGGTTCATAAATAGGTTTATAGGTCAGGTACCCCCATATTACAACCTAAATAAAGGTTTTAACCCCCTGATTGCCCCTAGAGTTAACCCTTTCACCAGTGATCACTGTATAACTGTCACTGGTGACGCTGGTTAGCCAGTTAGTTATTTCGTTATTTAGGTTCCCCGTCAGGTTTTTTATATAGCGTCAGGTACCCCCATATATTACCTAATAAAGGTTTAACCCCCTGATTGCCCCTAGTTAACCCTTTCACCCCCTTTTGCCAGTGTCACTAAGCGATCGTTTTTCTGATCGCTGCATTAGTGTCGCTAGGTAACCATTTTTTTTTTTTAGGTAACCGCCATGTTTATATAGGTTCATAAATAGGTTTATAGGTCAGGTACCCCCATATTACAACCTAAATAAAGGTTTTAACCCCCTGATTGCCCCTAGAGTTAACCCTTTCACCAGTGATCACTGTATAACTGTCACTGGTGACGCTGGTTAGCCAGTTAGTTATTTCGTTATTTAGGTTCCCCGTCAGGTTTTTATATAGCGTCAGGTACCCCCATATATTACCTAATAAAGGTTTAACCCCCTGATTGCCCCTAGTTAACCCTTTCACCCCCTTTTGCCAGTGTCACTAAGCGATCGTTTTTCTGATCGCTGCATTAGTGTCGCTAGGTAACCAGTTTTTTTTGTATTACTGTTACGGGTGACGCTGGTTAGTTAGCTTGTTTTTTATACTGTCAGGGCACCCGCCATTTATTACCCAATAACGGTTTTAACCCCCTGATCGCCCGGCGGGTGATATCAATTAGGTTTTAGGGTCAAATAAGGTCTGCGTCGCCCCAGGTTAGTGCCAGTACCGCAAACACCCACGCACAAAGCATACACCTCCCTTAGTGGCACAGTATCTGAACAGATCAATATCTGATCTGATCAGATCTATACTAGCGTCCCAGCAGTTTAGGGTTCCAAAAAAAACCGCATTGTTAGCGGGATCAGCCCAGATACCTGCTAGCACCTGCGTTTTCCCCCTCCGCCCAGCCCAGCCCACCCAAGTGCAGTATCGATCGATCACTGTCACTTACAAAACACTAAGCACACATAACTGCAGCGTTCGCAGAGTCAGGCCTGATCCCTGCGATCGCTAACAGTTTTTTTGTGGTAGCGTTTTGATTCAGTCGCTTCAGTCAGGAGCTTTTTTACCTGTGAATCTCAAAAAAATAAAAAAAAATAAAATAGTTGTCGTTTTATTGTTCTCTCTCTCTCACTCTATTCTCTCTCTATTGTTGCTCTTTTTTTACTCCATTCTATTCTGCAATGTTTTATTATGTTTTATCATGTTTTATCATGCTTGCTTTTCAGGTATGTAATTTTGTTTACTGTGTTTTAGTGTTAAGCATTTTTTTGTTTTCAGGTGCGCCATTCAGTTGCAACGCGGATTTATTTATCTTGACAGCAACAGCGTTTGCTCCCACGATACATAAAGCCGCGACTCCAACGCTGTAGGAGGTGATTTCACCACCACAGTTAAAAAAAAGAGCATATGTGCCGAAGCATGGGGGCAGCAGGGGGGGGGAGGAGCGATTGGCTCCTAATGCCACGTACATACGGTCGAAATTCCGACCGTGTGTACACGGCATAACTTTTGCGGGAGGATGCCCCCATGCATCGGCATATATAAATGGTGCATGTATGCCCATCATTAGAAGTGGGTGGATGAAGGGAGGTATTCTAATGGTGGGCATACCCACCAATCAATCTCTTTTTTTCGTTCAGCCAAGAGGCTGCATGAAAAAAAAAAGATTACAATATATGTCCAGTATGTTGCTGGACTTTGAATGGTTATACCAGAATGATGCCTGCAGGTTTAGGTATCATCTTGGTATCATTCTTTTCAGCCAGTGATCGGCTTTCATGTAAAAGCAATTCTAGCGGGTAATTAGCCTCTAGACTGCTTTTACAAGCAGTGGGAGGGAATGTCCCCCCCTCCCGGATATAAACCGCGCCATTGGGAAATTGGGAAAGCATTTTATCACACCAATCTTGGTGTGGTCAGATGCTTTGAGGGCAGAGGAAAGATCTAGGGTCTAATAGACCCCAATTTTTTCAAAAAAAGAGTACCTGTCACTGCCTATTGCTATCATAGGGGATATTTACATTCCCTGAGATAACAATAAAAATCATAACAAAGAAAAAAAATGGAAGGAACAGTTTAAAAATAAAATAAAAAAGCTAAATAAATAAAAAAAAAAACAAAAAAAAAAAAAAAAGCACCCCTGCCCCCCCTTCTCTTGCGCAAAGGCGTACACAAGCGTTGGTCTGGCGTCATATGTAAACAGCAATTGCACCATGCATGTGAGGTATCACCGCGAAGGTCAGATCGAGGGCAGTAATTTTAGCAGTAGACCTCCTCCGTGAATCTAATGTGGTATCATGTAAAGGCTTTTAAAGGCTTTTAAAAATGTATGTAGTTTGTCGCCACTGCGTGTTTGTGCGCAATTTTAAAGCATGTCGTGTTTGGTATCCATGTACTCGGCCTAAGATCATATTTTTATTTCATCAAAAATTTGAGCAATATAGTGTGTTTTAGTGCATTAAAATAAAAAAAAGTGTATTTTTTCCACAAAAAAATGCGTTTGAAAAATCGCTGCGCAAATACTGTGTGGAAAAAAAAAATGCAACACCCACCATTTTAATCTGTAGGGCCTTTGCTTTAACATTATATATAGTGTTTGGGGGTTCAACGTAATTTTCTTGCAAAAAAAAAATATGTTTTCATGTAAACAAAAAGTGTCAGAAAGGGCTTTGTCTACAAGTGGTTAGAAGAGTGGGTGACGTGTGACATAGGCTTCTAAATGTTGTGCATAAAATGCCAGGACAGTTCAAACCCCCCCCAAATGACCCCATTTTGGAAAGTAGACACCCCAAGCTATTTGATGAGAGCAATGTTGAGCCCATTAAATATTTTTTTTTTTTGTCCCAAGAGATTGAATAATGAAAAAAAAAAAAATATATATATTTTTTTTACAAAAAGTTGTCACTAAATGATATATTGCTCAAACATGTCATGGGCATATGTAGAAATACACCCCAAAATACATTCTGTTGCTTCTCCTGAGTACGGGGATACCACATGTGTGGGACTTTTTGGGAGCCTAGCTGCGTACGGAACCCCAAAAACCAATCACCGCCTTCAGGCTTTCTAAGGGTGTAATTTTTTTATTTCACTTCTCACTGCCAATCACAGTTTCGGAGGCCATGGAATGCCCAGATGGCATAAAACCCCCCAAAATGACCCCATTTTGGAAAGTAGACACCCCAAGCTATTTGCTGAGAGGTATTGTGAGTATTTTGCAGATGTCGCTTTTTGTCACAAAGTTTTGAAAATTGAAAAAAGAAAAAAAAAAATTTTTTTTTTCTTTACTTTCTTCATTTTCAAAAACAAATGAGAGCTGTAAAATACTCACCATGCCTCTCAACAAATAGCTTGGGGTGTCTACTTTCCAAAATGGGGTCATTTGGGGGGGGTTTTGTGCTATTTTGGCATTTTATGGCCTTCGAAACTGTGATAGGTAGTGAGGAGTGAAATCAAAAATTTGCACCCTTAGAAATCCTGAAGGCGGTGCTTGGGTTTCGGGGCCCCGTACGCGGCTAGGCTCCCAAAAAGTCCCACACATGTGGTATCCCCATACTCAGGAGAAGCAGCAAAATGTATTTTGGGGTGCAATTCCACATATAACTATGGCATGTGTGAGCAATATATCATTTAGTGACAACTTTTTGAAAAAAAAAAAAAAAAATCTTTTTTATTTTTGTCTTTATTCAATCACTTGGGACTAAAAAAAAAAATATTCAATGGGCTCAACATGCCTCTCAGCAAATAGCTTGGGGTGTCTACTTTCCAAAATGGGGTCATTTGGGGGGGTTTTGTACTTCTCTGCCATTTTAGCACCTCAAGAAATGAAATAGGCAGTCATAAATTAAAAGCGGTGTAAATTCCAGAAAATGTACTCTAGTTTGTAGACGCTATAACTTTTGCGCAAACCAATAAATATACGCTTATTGGCATTTTTTTTACTAAAGACATGTGGCTGAATACATTTTGGCCCAAATGTTTGACTAAAATTGAGTTTATTAGATTTTTTTTATAACAAAAAGTAGAAAATCTCTTTTTTTTTCAAAATTTTCGCTCTTTTTCCGTTTATATCGCAAAAAATAAAAATCACAGAGGCAATCAAATACCATCAAAAGAAAGCTCTATTTGTGGGAAGAAAAGGACGCAAATTTCGTTTGGTTACAAAATTGCATGACCGCGCAATTACCAGTTAAAGTAGTGCAGTGCGAAATTGAAAAAAGACCTCTGGTCCTTTGGCTGCCAAATGGTCCGGGGCTGAAGTGGTTAAGGGCCCAGTTATATTTGTGTGGTGAGTTAATGCACGTACGTTAAGGCGTGTTACGTCTGCATTAACGTGGGTTGCATAAAGTTAAAGAGGAACTGCAGTATGCTCACATAATTTGTAATAAATACGTCTTTGCCATTCTGAAGCTTCCCTATTATTTTATATATATACTGTGATTCTATACTTGCCAAATATGCTGCAGAAATCTCCCTCCACTAAGTAATAAGGGGGCCCCCAGATCCCGGCCCCCCACCCTATGTGAATGAGTATGGGGTACGATGCACCCCTACCCATTCACCTAAGGTGTAAAAGTGTAAATAAAAAAAAACACACAATTTTTTTAAATATTTTATTGCACAGCTCCGGGGGTCTTCTTCCTTCTTGGGGGGGTCTTCTCGCCGGACTCCTCCGATATCTTCTGCTCTTTTACCTAGCTCTTTCACGAGCGGTCGTCATCTGGGGGTCTCGTTCCGCCTTCAGGGGTCCACTCTTCTTGCCACTGTCGCCGCCGCCTGCTGCGCCTTCTGCGTCATCGTCTTCTTCTTCTTCCGATGTTGACTCGTCGCTCTCTCTGGCCGGAATGGCAGAGACACGCGGTGTTGTGACTTATATAGGGACAAGGGGCGGGGCCACCAACTCATGTCACGTGGTGTCACGTGGTGACCCCAGAGGATGCTGGGACTGTGACATCATATGGGGGTGGGGTCACCATGTGACATGAGTCAGTGGCCCCGCCCCTTGTCCCTATATAAGTCACAGCACCGCGTGTCTCTGCCATTCCAGCCAGAGAGAGCGTTGAGTCAACATCGGAAGAAGAAGAAGAAGACGACGACGCAGAAGGCGCAGCAGTCGACAGCGGCAAGAAGAACAGAAGAGCGGACCCCCGAAGGACGGAACGAGACCCCCAGATGACGACAGAGACAAAGAAGAAAGCCGGGCTCCTCCGCTCGTGAAAGAGCTAGGTAAAAGAGCAGAAGATAGCGGAGGAGTCCGGCGAGAAGACCCCCCCAAGACGGAAGAAGACCCCCGGAGCTGTGCAATAAAATATTTTTAAAAATTGTGTGTTTTTTTTTATTTACACTTTTTTTCCTTAGGTGAATGGGTAGGGGTACATCGTACCCCATACTCATTCACATAGGGTGGGGGGCCGGGATCTGGGGCCCCCTTATTAAAGGGGGCTCCCGGATTCCGATAAGCCCCCCGCCCGCAGACCCCGACAACCAACGGCCAGGGTTGTCGGGAAGAGGCCCTTGTCCTCATCAACATGGGGACAAGGTGCTTTGGGCTGGGGGGGCCGCAGGGCCCCCCTTTCCCCAGGGTACCCCCCATGTTGAGGGCACTGGTATGGCTCAGGAGGGGGGCGCTCACTCGTCCCCACCCCCTTTCCTGACCGGCCGGGCTGCGTGCTCGGATAAGGGTCTGAGATAGATTTAGGGATTCCCCTTTAAATCCATACCAGGTGACAGGGCTAGCGCGGCGGCATTCACTGCCTTTGCTAGTCCCGTCTACCTGGAGACATGTTCTAAATGAACAGACTTTCCGATCGTGTGTCAGCAAGTCCGTTCATTTCAAAAGTTCCGCGGACTAGCACACAGACCGTGGGATTGTCTGCCTGACTGCCGAGTCCAGCGGACAATTTTAAGTCTGAACTTAAAACTTAGTCCGCCGGACTTTTGGGAGGAAAAAACATTCCCGTGGGAAAGTCGGCTCGTGTGTAGGCGGCCTTAGTCGGTTGGGGCGTAAAATAGCATTGGAATGCACATTGCCACAAAACACAGATGTTAATTCACACTTTCATGTTCTTGTGAATTGCATTAAGACAGCTACTAATGCACAAGAAAGCAAAAAAGTACATGCCATAGTACCTGCATTGTATAATGTAGATATTTGCCAGCACACCACGGATCTTCAAGTTGAGTCCAAATGTTTTTTATTGAAGTATGATCACATCACAAAGAAGAGAGTGCAATGTTTCCGAGTCTCGCAGGACCCCTTCGTCAGGCACGTGGCGGCATGCCTGACAAAGGGGTCCTCTGTGATTCCGAAACGTTGCACTCTCTTGTTTGCGATGTGATCATACTTCAATAAAAACCACTTGGACTCAACTTGAAGATCTGTGGTGTGCTGACAAATATCTTCACTGTGTCACAAATGATCCAGTCTCCAGCTGGTGGTTGCTGCAGCACCTAGTATCCTAGAGCCTTTTCCAGGAACGCATGCAATGTGAATATGGATGCAATGCCTGTGCCTTAGAGAGTTGAGGTGTCATTCAAAATGATTGTCACAGGAACATGCTAAAACATGCTCCCTATGAAAATATTAGCTGTGTGGTTGGCTTTGGCCTCAATACTTTCTGAGTGTCTGACCTGAACCAAACATGCAGCTTGTAAATTTAGACATTCTGGCTTTCATACAATATTCCTCCCGGGACTCAGAATTTGTTAAAGTCTTCAGAAAAAAATGCCAATTAGCATTTTAAAAAAGAGTGTTTGTAAATGGCAGCCTAGCACAAGTTTCTTTTCCTTCTGCACTTGTGACAAATATGAGGTTTTAAAGCAGGACTGTGAGATCATTGGCAGCCCATGGTTTCACCATGCTGAGTATCCTCTTCCCATGCAGCCCTCTACTGACACACAATCAGGACATGTGATGGGCTTCTGTGTCGGAAGAGGGCCGCATGGAGAGCACAGTTGGGGGAAAAGGGTACCTAAACCCAAAACCTTTTGGCTGTAGAGGGTTTAGAAGCCTTGTCGGGTCTGTATTGCTGTCTGTGTTTGTATCACATTCTCCTCTATCAGTCCTGGTGTCCGTGTCACCGGGACTGTTAGGCCCCGTTCACACGTGCGGACCCTATTTTTACTTCCGTAAAATAAACGGAACGGACGAAAAACGCATGTTAGCGGACGATCCGTTCACATCCGATCCGCTGACATCTGTTTTTCATCAAAATATGTAGTTTTATATGCATACATTACAAATAACCTATGACCCAAAAACAAGGAATCATGGGAAAATTCCCATAATTCATGAAAAACTGATTAAATACAGTTTTAAAAAAAATAAAAAAACGGATAAAAAATGGACATAAACGGATAAAAAAACGGACTTAAGCGGATAAAAAACGGATGACAACAGATGAAAACGGATGAAAAAACGGATGACAACTGATGTAAAACGGAAATGAAAATGGATGAAAACTGATGTTTACTGATGATAAAAAAGCATGACTGAACTGATCTAATGTACGGTCCGCAGGTGTGAAAGGGGCCATAGTAAGACGGGGTTCCATCACATAGGCTTCAGAGGTAGCACAACTACAGAAGGTGGATAGGGGAGACTGGTCTCCAAGAAGATAACGAGCAGTTGAAACTCGGGGCAGGAATCAAGATTTCCAGAGCAAGGAAGAGGTGAGTATTAAAGACTCTGCAGGAGGAACAAAGATAATGCTGCGCATACAGTTGTGCTCATAAGTTTACATACCCTGGCAGAATTTATGATTTCTTGGCCATTTTTCAGAGAATATGAAGGATAACACAAAAACTTTTCTTTCACTCACGGTTAGTGTTTGGCTGAAGCTATTTATTATCAATCAACTGTTTACTCTTTTTAAATCATAATCACAACAGAAAGTACCCAAATGACCCTGATCAAAAGTTTACATACCCTGGTTATTTTGGCCTGATAACATGCACACAGGTTGACACAAAAGGGTTTGAATGGCTATTAAAGGTAACCATCCTTACCTGTGATGTGTTTGCTTGTAATTAGTGTGTGTGTATAAAAGGTCAATGAGTTTCTGGACTCCTGACAGACCCTTGCATCTTTCATCCAGTGCTGAACTGACGTTTCTGGATTCTGAGTCATGGGGAAAGCAAAAGAGTTGTCAAAGGATCTCCGGGAAAAGGTAGGTGAACTGTATAAACAGGAAAGTGATATAAAAGATATCCAAGCGACGGGAAGATCCCCCCGGGCTGGCTAAATCTTAAAGTTCGTGGGTGGTGGGGGGGAGGCCGGACACCGTGATCCCCAAAAGAGAGCCCCTGGGGGGCGTCGGGCCTGCGACTCTGGGGCGGGAATGGCCTGTTGGCGCCTGCCCGCCCCAGAGTCGCAGGCCCGGAATTGGGGGGGGCTGACCCACACCGGGCTTAATTATAGTTATGGTTGTAGTTATGGTTATAGTTATACACGCTACTATGTTACAAGCTGCCAGATGGCGGAAAAATTTAAATGGGTCGGGGTGGTTATCCATGCCACCCATCTGTGAGACAGTCCTTCTCGGATGAGGGGGATTCTCTTGCACTACTTAAATCAGGCACTATGCCTGTCAAGGGTTAAACCCCGATACGTTACTAAGGAAATTATGTACATTACATATGCACCTTTGGGCCATAGGCCAAATGTTTTTATCTCTAATGTCGATCTAATCTTTGCTTCTGTTTCCTCCCTTCCCCTCCCCTTCCACATCCTACTGAGGGCTCCACACGCCAATTCTGTGCTCTGGTCCTGGTCCAATACGAACAAGAGGTCAACGGTAACAAAAGACCCAAGGCCTAACATCAAGGTGCAAGGTAAGAGTGCTCTGCCTTTCCACGATGGCTAAACACTATCTGTCAGACTATTCCATAATCACACACAATGTACACGGTTTTAATTCCCCAACTAAAAGAACCAAAGCTTTCCAATACTACCATACCCAACGAGCTGACGTGGTCCTGCTGCAGGAAACCCATTTTACTAAAACATCGGCCCCAAGATACTTAAATAGTAGATATCAACAATTTTACTTAGCGTCAGGTTCGGACAAAAAAGGGGGTGTGGCTATCTGTTTCTCAAAACGAACCCCATTCACCCCTGACACTATCCTCAAAGACAAAGCGGGCAGATATATCATGGCAGTGGGTCGCCTACATGAACAAAAAGTGACATTTATCTCATACTATGCACCCAATTCGGGTCAGACAGAATTTTTTAGCAAGATGCTGCAGACACTGATGCCTAGGGCACAGGGACGAATAATTATGGGGGGGGACAGCAATGTACCACTTGATAGGATAATGGATAAATCAAACCCCTCTAAGATATTCCTTAAAAAACCACCACTCAGCAGCAACAAAATTGCACGTCTCCTCCATCTTCATGACCTGATAGATGTCTGGAGGGAGAAGAACCCTACAGCCAGAGACTACACGCATTACTCTCGGGTCCACCGCACGTACTCCCGAATTGACCACATTCTAGTACAGTCACCCCTAATACCCAATATAACCTCAGCCAAAATATTGAATACGCCTTGGTCCGACCATTCCCCTATTAAGATAGCTACAACAGGGCTGTGGTCCAAACCACGCCCCTCCCCATGGAGGTTGAACATAAGTTTATTAAATGATATTATTTAGTGAAGTAGAGAAAGAACTGCAGGCATATTTTAGGACGAATAAGGCTTCCGACACATCTCCGGCAATAAACTGGGCAGCACATAAGGCGGCTATAAGGGGGAAATTGATACAGATAGCAGCTAGAGCTAAAAGGAACCGGGAACAAAACATTAAACAACTAGAATTAAAGCTTGAAGAATTCATAAAAGAACAACATACCAACCCACAGGTAGACAATAGACAAAAAATAGATGACATAAGGTTGGAACTGAATTTATGCCTGACCACTAAAGCGGAGAAATACATCTCTTGGTCGAAACACAAATACTACACTATGGGAGACAAGCCGACCACGCTACTGGCCAGGAAACTGGTACCTAGAACTTATACACCGACCTTACCTAAGCTGCGGCTACCAAATGGTCACCCCACGCAAAGCCCTGAACTGATCCTTCAAGAATTTCATAGGTTCTATTCCAATTTATATGCAGCACAAACTAAAATCTCACCGAGCCAGATAACAAGTTTTTTTCGGGATATACAATTGCCCCAACTTACACGAGATCATGCAGAATTGATGGACAAGGAATTCACAGAAGCGGAGGTTAAGATGGCTATAAAAGCCACGCACCCTTCTAAAGCCCCGGGACCTGATGGGTTCCCAGGTCACTACTACAAAAAATACCAGGAGATACTTGTCCCTCACTTGTGCTCATATTTTAATGATCTTAGACGTGAAGGCACGATCCCTCCCAACGAAAACTTAGCATACATACACGTATTGCCAAAACCAGGGAAAGATCACGGAGATTGCGCTAACTACCGCCCAATCTCCTTGATCAATACGGACCTGAAGGTAATGACTAAAATATTAGCATTCAGAATGAACTCCTTTTTATCCCGCTACATCCACCCGGACCAGGCAGGCTTTATTCCTAACCGTCAGGCCTCAGACCAGACTCGCAGGGTGATCAACCTTATCACGGCCATCCAAGCGGATTGGGACGCCAGGGGGAGCAGACAGGGTATGCTGCTGTCCTTGGACATCCAAAAGGCTTTCGATTCCCTATCATGGGACTATTTACTATCGGTACTAGGGCGATTCGGGTTCGGAGAGAGCTTTCTGACACTCCTCCAAAAATTGTATAATACTCCAGCAGCTTCACTGATGGTCAGGGGCTACATGTCACAACCCCTGGACATCAGACGAGGAACAAGACAAGGTTGCCCACTCTCTCCACTACTTTTTGCGCTCGCCATAGAACCCCTAGCCATAAAAATTCGCTCTAATCCTGACATCAGAGGTATAATGGGAGGGGACAGGGAACATAAATGTCTGCTTTTCGCAGACGATTTGCTACTAACATTATCATCCCCGATTACTTCCCTCCCCAACCTATACGCCGTACTGCAACCATTCTCACAGATCTCAGGACTCCAAATAAATCATAGTAAATCAAGAGCACTGAACCTTTCCCTACCGAACCCGGTCCAGAAAACAATCGAACAATCCCACCAATTTAAATGGGAACAAGAAGCCCTCCCATATTTGGGAATCCAGCTGACACCCTCTATACAAACACTCTATAGACATAACTACCCGCCCCTATATAAAAAACTAGCAGAAGACCTAGCGAGATGGCAGATACACCCACCATCGTGGTTTGGCAGACTACACTCTATAAAAATGAACGTGTTACCGAGGCTGCTGTATCTATTTCGTACATTACCAATATCTTTAAACCGTACTGACTTACTCTCATTTCAGAAAAAAATCTCACAATTTATATGGGGGGATAGGAGGCCTAGGGTGAACAGGAAGACAATGTACACTCCAAAGTTAAAAGACGGGTTAGGTCTACCGGACCTACAGAAATACTTTAATGCAGCCCAACTAGCCCAACTAGTGAGATTTCATTCTCATGCACCCCAAACAAGTTGGATGACTATGGAATCCTACTCATGCCGCCCCACCCCGGTCTCACATCTAATGTGGCTAACAATGAAGGAAAGACCACTAATATTATGCCCCACCCTCTCATTTTCTCTGGAAATATGGGATAGGCTCACGAGAACACATACATTCAGATCCCCCCATACTCCGCTGGCACCCCTTTTGGGGAATAGGGAGTTCACCCCGGGCCTCTTTTCACCCTCTTCCTTTGAATGGTGGACTAACAAGGGATTGATCAGGATTGCTGAATTTTGTGATCATAGAGGTATAATAACAGAAAGAGCGTTGATTGATAAGTACCAGATGCCACAGACGGAAAAATATAGACTAACCCAAATACAGCACTACCTACGCTCCCTAGCAAAAAGGGGAGAACTATCATCGGTGACTCCCATGGAAAGCCTGTGCAAACAATTTGATAAGCTGAGGGGACACATATCAGCCATATACACGATGCTGACAGAAGTCACGGCAAAGTTAAACCACATGACTATGTGGGAACAGGACATCCAGGAGACACTGGAGTTAGACGAATGGCAATCGTTATCAATCAAGGCTTCTCGCTCTCTTATTAACACCTCAATTATAGAAGCCAACTACAAAGTTCTGCTAAGATGGTATATGGTACCGACCAGATTGGCCACTTTTGTTCCAGGAGCCTCCCCGAACTGTTTTAGGGGCTGCGGACAGCTGGGGACAGCCTACCACATTTGGTGGACGTGTCCCAAGGTTAGGAGATTCTGGATAAGGGTCTACAACTTTGTGTACACCCTCACCCAGCAAAACCTCCCAAAAGCAGCTAGGAACGCATTAATGGGAGACACAGTATCTGGGGTCCCCCGATATAGTGGCAGGCTCCTTACCTTTATATTTATTTCAGCCAGAATCACTATAGCGAGAAATTGGAAATCTGCAAGCCTACCACTGGATCAATTCAAACGTAAATTGTCATGGATTATGGTAAATGAAAGGTTGACTGCGTTGATACAAGACAAAATGAAAGTCTTCCATAAAATATGGGACCCCTGGATCAGGTACCTGACAAATGATCCTAGGACCCTTCCGAATGAGGAAGGGACCTAACTACACTGGCGGCGTGGAGCCCCCCCCCCCCTCCCTTTTTTCCTCCCCTTCTTCTCTCCCCTCTCCTCTACTTTATTCCTAGATCTTGAATCTCCTTCTCCCCTCCTTTACCTCGACTCTTCTCGACCTCTACCTAGACTAACTGGGATAATTGTTTGCACTTTTTTGGGTCCAAGATCCTAATGTTTTATATAAAGAGACTATATATATTTTTTGCTACCTATAACTCCTCTAGCACGGTCTAAGACTATGTAAAGTAATTATGCCGGGCAAAAACTTACTGTAAATCCTAGGACACCCGCTAGATGATATCTAGAGAGGCTGTTATATACAAAGATCGAATACCAGATAATCACCATGCGGCCAGCCAAGAGAGGAGGGAGTGAAGGAGAAAACTTAGACGAGAATTGTTATTGTTAATACGAAAGTTGTACTTTACTTTGTACCTTGTGAAAAAAATAATAAAAATTATTGCAAACTAAAAGATATCCAAGGAATTGAGAATGCCAATCAGCAGTGTTCAAACTCTAATCATGAAGTGGAAAATTAGAGGTTCTGTTGAAACCAAACCACGGTCAGTTAGACCAACTAAAATTTCAGCCACAACTGCCAGGAAAATTGTTTGGGATGCAAAGAAAAACCCACAAATAACTTCAGGTGAAATACAGGACTCTGAAAACATGTGGTGTGGCTGTTTCAAGATGCACAATAAGGAGGCACTTGAAGAAAGATGGGCTACATGGCCGAGTCGCCAGAAGAAAGCCATTACTACGCAAATGCCACAAAGTATCCCACTTACAATATGCCAAACAGCACAGAGACACGCCTCAAACCTTCTGGCACAAAGTGATTTGGAGTGATGAGACCAAAATTTTAATTTTTGGCCACAGCAATAAACGCTACATTTGGAGAGGAGTCAACAAGGCCTATGATGAAAGGTACACCATTCCTACTGTGAAACACGGAGGTGGATCGCTGATGTTTTGGGGATGTGTGAGCTACATAGGCACAGGAAATTTGGTCAAAATTGTTGGCAAGATGAATGCAGTATGTTATCAAAAAATACTGGAGGAACATTTGCATTTATCAGCCAGGAACCCGTGCATGGGATGTACTTGGACATTCCAACATGACAATGATCCAAAACACAAGGCCAAGTCAACCTGTCATTGGCTAAAGCAGAATAAAGTGAAGGTTCTGGAGTGGCCATCTCAGTGTCCTGACCTCAATATCATTGAGCCCCTCTGGGGAGATCTCAAACGTGATGTTCATACAAGACAGCCCAAGAATTTACAGGAACTGGAAGCTTTTTGCCAAGAGGAATGGGCAGCTTTACCATCTGAGAAGATAAAGAGCCTCATCCACAAATACCACAAAAGACTTCAAGCTGTCATTGATGTTGATAGGGAAACCCCAAAACCATTTACCCTATCAATGTTAAAGGGGGCAATATAAAAATGTATCTGCTTTTCAAAAGTTTACTTGCTTGCAACAGTAATCACAAAAAAAGTTATTTTTCCTGTTAGCGGTTGTCAGCTTTGCTCAGGAAAAGGTTTCCTTTCTTCCTAAGCTGAGCCCAACTAGGGGACAGAATCTCATGGTCAGCCATCTACTGTACATGGAATTCTGCATTGCTGCTCTCCAGTCCCGACAATTCCCCATGAGGGTCACACCAGGAACTCCTGTTCTACTACTGTCCATGCTTAGAACCTGCACACTCTCTCTTCTACCTGAAATTCTGCCTAATTAGATTCTGGGAAATGGTGACATCTAGTGGTAAGGCAGGGAATTACTCCTTGCCTCCTCTACGCTGAGAACAAGAATGAACAACAACCTCCCAGCCATCTCCTAACACCCCCTTACACCCCATCCCCCTTTCCACATGACACGTGTAAAAGAATCCCAGTACATATCAGAACAAGACTTATACATGCTCATGTTCATAATCCTGAGCAAAGGCTCACTGCAAGATGTTTATTAGCATGCTGGATTGTGAAATGAGCAAATTGCTATGTGGTCCTCAGCTAATTCCTGCTTTACCAGTGTCCTGACCTGCTATCATTGCCTTTCTGTGCATGAGCCGACTTGCCTCTGACCTGTCTTTGTATTCCTGCCTACATAATGTGACCTTGGTTAGTATCCTGACTCCACAGTCTGCCTTATGTTCCTGCGCCTTGATGCCCAGCTGTGAACTGATCCTGGCTTGTATCCTGCTTCTGCTTGATATTCATGTGCCTTGCTGTTGATGACCTTTTAGCTTGTGTCCTAACTTCACTCCTGTCTGCTGATCCAGTGTCATCGTGTTCTGGAATCTTGTCACAGTATAGTGACCCATGGTCACCTGTATCCTGCAACCAACAGCTGGCCCTGCTGGCACATTCTCACATGTCCTGTCACCACTACCAGGGGTGTTGGACAAGGGTGAAAGAGGAGCCCCCTCCTCAGCTCAATCTCCACCAGGTACATGACAGCACATCCCCATACCACCTAACATGGACAAGTGCTGAGAGACCACACAACACTTTTTTTTGTACAGTAACACAGTGCAAGCTCAATTGCATTTATAAAATAATAAAGAAAAAAAACCTTGGCATATCACTATGGCAAATTTCTAACCAGGGAATACATTACAAACATACAAATACTTGGTGATGGAATACCCCAGTCCTCGGAGAAGTGGGGAGATCCAGAAAGCAAAGTCTTCAAAAACAGCCATACTCCTTGCCCATACCCACCACTTATATACGTGTAGCACCCTCTTAGTGTAGCACCCTCTAGTGTGCTAGATGTAGACAGTTTTTTGTAAGCTGTAGTGTAGGTAAATTTGGCTTGGCTGAGAGCCAAGCCTGGGTTGAATCTGGGTCAGGGCAGAGTGATTTAGGGAGGCTGGATGACTCAGTAAGCAGCATCTCTGGTAACTCCCCCTGCTCTCTGGAACCTTTTAGAAGCTTCCAGAAGTAGAGGGTGGAGTCTGGGAAGAGCTGCTTGGAGTATTGATGAGGGCCCCAGCCAATCCCCAGCACAGTGGGCTGGCAGGGGGCAGGGACCTCATAAATACTCATGGGTCATGGGCCTCGGGGTCGGTGCCTGTAAAAGGCTATTGCTTCAAATCTGAGTGCTTTGTGTCAGATTAACCATCAGTGTGCCAGCTGGTGTTCTGTAAGCAGGTTAGTGCTGGAGGAAGAGAAGGAGTGTATATAGACTGTATATAGGAAATCATTTTCCCAATCCCTATCCAAGTTCTAATCCCTCAATAAATAACAAAAACAAAGTACTGGACTGTTTTCTGACTCTGGGAGACTGTGAAAATTTGGTGTGCCTGGTTGTGCAGGGTGGGGGGATCCCATTCTACTTGCAGCTCCCTAGGGGGTGCGCTACACTAGTATAAGATGCTAGGTAAATGTAGTTCTTGGCTTGCTCTGTAATCCTTTGCCTTGGTCTGCTAATGGTTTTTACAGGCAGTGAGTTGTTTCCCCCTTCCTCAGAGAGAAGCTTCCAGAGCTTAGGTCGGGAAATTCAGATGGCCAGTTTGAATATTTACCATGCTTTGGCCAATCCCTGGGGAGGTGGGCACAGTAGGTGGTCAGAGAGGTGGTAAATAGGCTGGAATCTGGGCAGACTGGTCTCCCCCCTCCATCAGGGATGGATTAGTAAGCTTCAAGGGGCTACTTGCCCTTCAGGCATTTTTGGACTGGGTGCTAGATTTTCACTGCCAAGGGATCGAGCCTACAGATGTATCTGCTCTAAGATTTGTGAGTAGAGACTTTGACTGTCCTGCAAACTACCTCATGGTCCCTAGCTGTGAGCCAATAGACTGTTCTGCAAACTACCTCATGGTCCCCAGCTGTGAGAGATAGACTGTGCTACTTTTACTGAGAGAAGAGTGTCCTCTGTTAACTGTGCTTAAACGTTTTGGAGTATCCCATGCCCCACTGTCCCTCTAATGTTAAAGTTATTCAAGCAACAAACCTTAAAAAGACATCCACTAGACTTCTTTCTTCATCCTTCGGTTTCTTCATCTTCTCCTTCCGTCATCTTCTTCCATCTTCTTCCATCTTCTTCTTCCTCCGATCCGCTTCTTCTTGCGCTGGTCTTCTTGTCCTTCTCGTCCGGCATCTTCTTCCATGGCTGTGGCGTCGGCGTCTGTTCTCGGGCCGCTCCTCGCAATGGGAGGCTCCCGCTGTGTGAGGCTTCGCTGAGTCTGACAGGTCTTTTATAACGGAGGGCACCTGGTGACCCCGCCCCCCTCTGACGTCATGGGGAAAGCCATAGGGAATTCCCCATGACGTCCTCGTGCGTCAGAGGGGGTGGGGTCACCAGGTGCCCTCCGTTATAAAAGACCTGTCAGACGCAGCGAAGCCTCACACAGCGGGAGCCTCCCATTGCGAGGAGCGGCCCAAGAAGAGACACCGACGCCGACGCCATGGAAGAAGATGCTGGACGAGAAGGACGAGAAGACCAGCGCAAGAAGAAGTGGATCGGAGGAGGAAGAAGATGGAAGAAGATGGAAGAAGATGACGGAAGGAGAAGATGAAGAAACCGAAAGATGAAGAAAGAAGAAAGAAGATTTTAATAAAGGAATTGTCAAAGACCGTCTCCTGTCATATTTACAATTTTTGAAATTTTTGGTGAAATGGTAGGGGTACTTTTTACCCCCTTACCATTTCACACAGGGGGGGGGCGGGATCTGGGGGTCCCCTTGTTAAAGGGGGCTTCCAGATTCCGATAAGCCCCCCGCCCGCAGACCCCCACAACCACCGGCCAGGGTTGTGGGGAAGAGGCCCTTGTCCTCATCAACATGGGGACAAGGTGCTTTGGGGGTCTCAGACCCCCAAAGCATCCTCCCAATGTTGAGGGCATGTGGCCTGGTACGGTTCAGGCGGGAGGGGGGGGCGCTCTCGCCCCCCTCTTTTCCTGTGGCCTGCCAGGTTGCGTGCTTGGATAAGGGTCTGGTATGGATTTTGAGGGGGACCCCACGCCATTTTTTTGGCTGGGGTTCCCCTTAAAATCCATCCCAGACCTCAAGGGTCTGGTATATATTTTGAGGGGGACCCTACGCCATTTTTTTTTTTTTGGCTGGGGTCCCCCTTAATATCCATCCCAGACCTGAAGGGCCTGGTTATTGAATTTGGGGGGACCCCCACGCTTTTTTTTTTTTTTGTTTTGTATCAATGAATGACAGTTCTCTGTGTTACGGGAGCCATCAATTCATTAGCCGCGAGTGCTTTTTTTTTTTTTTATTGTTTTTATTGAATTTTAAGTAACACAGAACAAAACAGCCTATTGGGCATACCCAGGCTCAAATCACTACTATAGAGCTAAACTAACAGAGAAAAAAAAAAAAAACAGCACAAAAATTAAAACATCATAATAAAGCCATTGTACGCTCAACCACCTATGCAGGTTATGCAGAACCATCATGTACTTCCATCTATACCCTACAAAGCTTTCGGTAGCTAATCATAGGATGAAGTGCATAATAGTCATTCACCGCCTACTTAGTCTTACTTCCGCTCCCCCTCCTGCCCACAGAACATGGACTCAGAACCCTAGGAACGTTTAGGAGATCAGGAATGCCACCTATGCTGTTCCCGATACTCAACAGAGTGCTACTAATCTTCATTTGAATCAGCATTAGTGGACTGGGATTCGGTCCAGATATTCCATATTTTGTGAAATTTTTTCTCACACCCACGTGACAGGTAAGTAGCTTTGTATAGTGGTAGAGCCGTATTTACTAACCTTCAATCTTAGGACAACTCCAGAAAATATGGATGAAGTCCGCTAAGGGCGAACTGCATCTCCAGGAGTCGGGTACAGATGGATAAATTCTATGTAGACGTAGAGGCGTGTAGTATACCTTATGTAGTATTTTTAGCCGCAAGTGCTTTTAAATAGCTTTTTTTCCCTGCAAAAATTACACTTTTTGCAGGGACAGTTCTAAGCACAGGAAACCTGCCCCCCTTCACAGGCCACCTATAGACAACCCCCAGATGTGATACTGCAATGCTGTACTAACAGCACACACACACATATCCCCAGAAATAGAGCACATATTGTCAGCAGTCAGCAGCACACTGACAAGCTGACACTGAAACACAATATCACAATATGCGAGGCCGCCGCGGCGGCCTCTTATACCGTGGGGCGTGTACTAAAGCCCCTGAGCTATAATTGGCTACAGGCTGGCTCTCCTCGCTGCCGGCGCTGTGATGGGCCAAGCATGCGGGGTCACAGTGCATGCTTGGCCAATCATCAGCCAGCATTGCACTGCGACTGGCGCAATGCATTGCGGGCCGCTCGCATCACACAAATTTGATGCGAGCGGCCCAATTAGTTCTGGGCTCGCCGAACGGGCGAACGCCCGATGTTCGATTCGAACATGGGTTCGAATCGAACACCGGCCCATCCCTAGTAATATCACAGCTGAACGCGACCTATTCAACTGGTGTGATGGGTAATATCACTGCTGAATGCGACCTATTCAACTGGTGTGATGGGTAATACCACCGCTAAGCATGAAATATTCAAGTGGAGCAGTGGATAATACCGCCATTGAACTCAACCCATTCAAGTGGCGCGATGGGTAATACCGCCACTGAACGCAACCTATTAAAGCGGTGTGATAGGTAATACCACCACCGAATGCGACTCATTCAAGTGGTGCTGTGGATAATGTCACCGACAAACGCAACCCATTCAAGCAGAGCAGTGGGTAAAACCACAGCCAAACACAACCCATTCAAGTGGTGCAGTGGGTAATACCGGCGCAGAATGTGACTCATTCAAGTGGAGCAGTGGATAATAATGCCACTGAATGCAACCCATTCAAGTGGTGCTGTGGATAATACTGCTATCGAACTTGACCCATTCAAGTGGCGCGATGGGTAAAACCGCTACTGAGCTCATCCCATTAAAGTGGTGTGATGGGTAATACCACCGCCAAACACGACTCATTCAAGTGGTGCAGTGGATAATACCACCGACTAAGTGGTGCATCAGGGTTGAAACAAATGGTGAGGAGGCGACATATCACCTCCTTACCTCATGAATTGTGATCCATGCTGCCGCATGTGAGAAAGAGTCACTTTTTTTTTTTTGCCCGGAGTTGGTCTTTAACCACTTCAGCCCCGGACCAATTGTCAGCTTAAGGACCAGAGGTCTTTTTTCAATTTCGCACTGCACTACTTTAACTGGTAATTGTGCGGTCATGCAATTTTGTAACGAAACGAAATTTGCGTCCTTTTCTTCCCACAAATAGAGCTTTCTTTTGATGGTATTTGATTGCCTCTGTGATTTTTATTTTTTGCGATATAAACGGAAAAAGAGCGAAAATTTTGAAAAAAAAAGAGATTTTCTACTTTTTGTTATAAGAAAAATCTAATAAACTCAATTTTAGTCAAACATTTGGGCCAAAATGTATTCAGCCACATGTCTTTAGTAAAAAAAATGCCAATAAGCGTATATTTATTGGTTTGCGCAAAAGTTATAGCGTCTACAAACTAGAGTACATTTTCTGGAATTTACACCGCTTTTAATTTATGACTGCCTATTTCATTTCTTGAGGTGCTAAAATGGCAGAGAAGTACAAAACCCCCCCAAATGACCCCATTTTGGAAAGTAGACACCCCAAGCTATTTGCTGAGAGGCATGTTGAGCCCATTGAATATTTTTTTTTTTAGTCCCAAGTGATTGAATAAAGACAAAAATAAAAAATAATTTTTTTTTTCTTCAAAAAGTTGTCACTAAATGATATATTGCTCACACATGCCATAGTTATATGTGGAATTGCCCCCCAAAATACATTTTGCTGCTTCTCCTGAGTATGGGGATACCACATGTGTGGGACTTTTTGGGAGCCTAGCCGCGTACGGGGCCCCGAAACCCAAGCACCGCCTTCAGGATTTCTAAGGGTGCAAATTTTTGATTTCACTCCTCACTACCTATCACAGTTTCGAAGGCCATAAAATGCCAAAATAGCACAAAACCCCCCCAAATGACCCATTTTGGAAAGTAGACACCCCAAGCTATTTGTTGAGAGGCATGGTGAGTATTTTACAGCTCTCATTTGTTTTTGAAAATGAAGAAAGTAAAGAAAAAAAATTTTTTTTTTTTTTTTTTTCAATTTTCAAAACTTTGTGACAAAAAGCGACATCTGCAAAATACTCACAATACCTCTCAGCAAATAGCTTGGGGTGTCTACTTTCCAAAATGGGGTCATTTTGGGGGGTTTTATGCCATCTGGGCATTCCATGGCCTCCGAAACTGTGATTGGCAGTGAGAAGTGAAATAAAAAAATTACTCCCTTAGAAAGCCTGAAGGCGGTGCTTGGTTTTTGGGGTTCCGTACGCAGCTAGGCTCCCAAAAAGTCACACACATGTGGTATCCCCGTACTCAGGAGAAGCAACAGAATGTATTTTGGGGTGTATTTCCACATATGCCCATGACATGTTTGAGCAATATATCATTTAGTGACAACTTTTTGTAAAAAAAAAATATATATTTTTTTTTTTTCATTATTCAATCTCTTGGGACAAAAAAAAAAAATATTTAATGGGCTCAACATTGCTCTCAGCAAATAGCTTGGGGTGTCTACTTTCCAAAATGGGGTCATTTGGGGGGGTTTGAACTGTCCTGGCATTTTATGCACAACATTTAGAAGCCTATGTCACACGTCACCCACTCTTCTAACCACTTGTAGACAAAGCCCTTTCTGACACTTTTTGTTTACATGAAAACATATTTTTTTTTTGCAAGAAAATTACGTTGAACCCCCAAACACTATATATATTGTTAAAGCAAAGGCCCTACAGATTAAAATGGTGGGTGTTGCATTTTTTTTTTCCACACAGTATTTGCGCAGAGATTTTTCAAACGCATTTTTTTTTTTTGTGGAAAAATATACACTTTTTTTTATTTTAATGCACTAAAACACACTATATTGCTCAAATTTTTGATGAAATAAAAAATATGATCTTAGGCCGAGTACATGGATACCAAACACGACATGCTTTAAAATTGCGCACAAACACGCAGTGGCGACAAACTACATACATTTTTAAAAGCCTTTAAAAGCCTTTACATGATACCACATTAGATTCACGGAGGAGGTCTACTGCTAAAATGACTGCCCTCGATCTGACCTTCGCGGTGATACCTCACATGCATGCTGCAATTGCTGTTTACATATGACGCCAGACCAACGCTTGTGTACGCCTTTGCGCAAGAGAAGGGGGGGCAGGGGTGCTTTTTTTTTTTTTTTTTTAGTTTTTTTTTTATTTATTTAGCTTTTTTATTCTATTTTTAAACTGTTCCTTCCATTTTTTTTCTTTGTTATGATTTTTATTGTTATCTCAGGGAATGTAAATATCCCCTATGATAGCAATAGGCAGTGACAGGTACTCTTTTTTTGAAAAAATTGGGGTCTATTAGACCCTAGATCTTTCCTCTGCCCTCAAAGCATCTGACCACACCAAGATTGGTGTGATAAAATGCTTTCCCAATTTCCCAATGGCGCGGTTTATATCCGGGAGGGGGGACATTCCCTCCTACTGCTTGTAAAAGCAGTCTAGAGGCTAATTACCCGCTAGAATTGCTTTTACATGAAAGCCGATCACTGGCTGAAAAGAATGATACCAAGATGATACCTAAACCTGCAGGCATCATTCTGGTATAACCATTCAAAGTCCAGCAACATACTGGACATATATTGTAATCTTTTTTTTTTCATGCAGCCTCTTGGCTGAACGAAAAAAAGAGATTGATTGGTGGGTGTGCCCACCATTAGAATACCTCCCTTCATCCACCCACTTCTAATGATGGGCATACATGCACCATTTATATATGCCGATGCATGGGGGCATCCTCCCGCAAAAGTTATGCCGTGTACACACGGTCGGAATTTCGACCGTATGTACGTGGCATTAGGAGCCAATCGCTCCTCCGCCCCCCTGCTGCCCCCATGCTTCGGCATATATGCTCTTTTTTTTAACTGTGGTGGTGAAATCACCTCCTACAGCGTTGGAGTCGCGGCTTTATGTATCGTGGGAGCAAACGCTGTTGCTGTCAAGATAAATAAATCCGCGCTGCAACTGAATGGCGCACCTGAAAACAAAAAAATGCTTAACACTAAAACACAGTAAACAAAATTACATACCTGAAAAGCAAGCATGATAAAACATAATAAAACATTGCAGAATAGAATGGAGTAAAAAAAGAGCAACAATAGAGAGAGAGAGAGAACAATAAAACGACAACTATTTTTGTTTTTTTTATTTTTTTGAGATTCACAGGTAAAAAAGCTCCTGACTGTTAGCGACTGAATCAAAACGCTACCACAAAAAAAATGTTAGCGATCGCAGGGATCAGGCCTGACTCTGCGAACACTGCAGTTATGTGTGCTTAGTGTTTTGTAAGTGACAGTGATCGATCGATACTGCACTTGGGTGGGCTGGGCTGGGCGGAGGGGGAAAAAACGCAGGTGCTAGCAGGTATCTGGGCTGATCCCGCTAACAATGCGTTTTTTTGGAACCCTAAACTGCTGGGACGCTAGTATAGATCTGATCAGATCAGATATTGATCTGTTCAGATACTATACCACTAAGGGAGGTGTATGCTTTGCGCGTGGGTGTTTGCGGTACTGGCACTAACCTGGGGCGACGCAGACCTTATTTGACCCTAAAACCTAATTGATATCACCCGCCGGGCGATCAGGGGGTTAAACCGTTATTGGGTAATAAATGGCGGGTGCCCTGACAGTATAAAAAACAAGCTAACTAACCAGCGTCACCCGTAACAGTAATACAAAAAAAAACTGGTTACCTAGCAACACTAATGCAGCGATCAGAAAAACGATCGCTTAGTGACACTGGCAAAAGGGGGTGAAAGGGTTAACTAGGGGCAATCAGGGGGTTAAACCTTTATTAGGTAATATATGGGGGTACCTGACGCTATATAAAAACCTGACGGGGAACCTAAATAACGAAATAACTAACTGGCTAACCAGCGTCACCAGTGACATTTTATACGGTGATCACTGGTGAAAGGGTTAACTCTAGGGGCAATCAGGGGGTTAAAACCTTTATTTAGGTTGTAATATGGGGGTACCTGACCTATAAACCTATTTATGAACCTATATAAAACATGGCGGTTAACCTAAAAAAAAACTGGTTACCTAGCGACACTAATGCAGCGATCAGAAAAAACGATCGCTTAGTGACACTGGCAAAAGGGGGTGAAAGGGTTAACTAGGGGCAATCAGGGGGTTAAACCTTTATTAGGTAATATATGGGGGTACCTGACGCTATATAAAAACCTGACGGGGAACCTAAATAACGAAATAACTAACTGGCTAACCAGCGTCACCAGTGACAGTTATACGGTGATTACTGGTGAAAGGGTTAACTCTAGGGCAATCAGGGGGTTAAAACCTTTATTTAGGTTGTAATATGGGGGTACCTGACCTATAAAACTATTTATGAACCTATATAAAACATGGCGGTTAAAATAAAAAAAAAATGGTTACCTAGCGACACAATGCAGCGATCAGAAAAACGATCGCTTAGTGACACTGGCAAAAGGGGGTGAAGGGGTTAACTAGGGGCAATCAGGGGGTTAAACCTTTATTAGGGGGGGTAGGGGGCTACCTAGGACCTAAAACTAACTGCCCTGACAGTTATTACAGTCACACTGACACTAAATGCAGTGATCAGTAAATAAATGATCACTGCAATTAGTGACACTGTGACTGGGGGGGGAGGGGGTGATCTGGGGGTGATCTGGGGGTGACAGGGGGGTGGATTGTGTGCCTAGGTGTACTGGTGTCAGTGTACTGTTTGTGCACTAACCTTTACATCTTCTCTGCTCGGCGTTCCGGTCACATAGACCGGCGCACCGAGCGTGACATCACTTCCGCCTTCCTGTCTATACAATAGACAGGAAGGGGAAGCTTTTCATTCGCCAGGAGCGATCGCGAGGGGGTGGCCAGAAACCACTGGCCGTCCCCTCGTCCCGGATCGCTCCTGAAGCGATGCCGACCGTCCCCGCCGGCGGAGGGGGGTCCGATCGGACCCCCCAACCGCCTGAAGAATGGCACGTACAGGTACGTGGTTCTGCCTGTACGTGCCATTCTGCCGACGTATATATACAGGGGGCGGTCGGCAAGTGGTTAAAAGCCAGTGCTTCTGAATAAAAGCCAAGCGAGAATTATAATCCTCATTAGCAGGTCAGTAATCTCAGCCCCTATATTTGATTGATGACAAATTTATTAAAGCTAACGTCTCCATCACATTGTTGCATACCTCCCGACATTTTTTAGATGGGAATGAGGGATGCCTATTAGCAAACGAATGTAGGTATAGGACACGCCCCCTGCCACACCCCTTAAAGGAGAATTAACCAAAAAAAGGTTAATTAAATCCACAATTTACAAATGCAGCAATTTAGAATTTGGATGAAAGGTTTAGCACTGGGAAACACTTTTTGAAAGATAAAAAGTGCATTTTATATACAACTATATAGATCAGACCAAAATGAGGGGGAAAGAGGGGCAAAGGGACATTTCTCAAAATCAGGGACAGTTGGGAGCTATGCCATCACACCTCCAAACATTTTGAGATGGGAATGAGAGACACCTACTAGCAAACGTATGTAGGCATAGGACACGCACCCTGCCACACCCCCTTAAAGGGGAAATAACAAAAAAAGGTTAATTAAATCCACAAGTGCTTTTTTTTTTAACCACTATTATTCCTTTATATTGGCTTTTAAAATTGAAAAATGCAGCAATTTATAATTTGGATGAAAGGTTTAGCACTGGGAAACACTTTTTGAAAGATAAAAAGTGCCTTTTATATACAACTATATAGATCAGACCAAAATGAGAGACAAATGAGGGGGGAAGAGGGACAGAGGGACATGCTAATTGCAAATCAGGGACAGTCCCTCCAAATCAGGGACAGTTGGGAGCTATGCCATCACATTGTTGCTCATTAATGCTTGAAATGGCACTTCACGTCACTAGGTAAAATACAGGTCTCTGCAGCTTTTAGCAGCAGCCATTTTCCCGGAGACCAGACTACAGAGCAGGAGAGGGGACAGTTCTGCCTCTAGTAACAAGAGCGGATTGACGTCACTCTCCGGTAAGATGGCGGCGCCCAGAGAGCAAGAATGACACTGAGGCCGCAGTACAGAGGTCCTGTGTTCGGATGATCGGTGTGTATGGGAGGTCGGTGTACACAGGCCGGAGGGGATAGGGAGGACACACGTGAGCTCGGTGTGCAGTCATGACCACGTGTGTGATCACATTGCTGGGTTAGGCTACTTGTAGTCCCTGGTCAGCTCGAGATCTGATTGGCTGTTGTAGGAGACTTGCTACAGTTTTGATGCAGATTTTCTGTATCAGCCCCATTATGGTGGTTCAGGATTCAACAGCGAGTGCACTAAATAATACAAAACAACATGTAAAATAAACAATCTGACCATACACTGTACAAGTAGACTGATTGTACAATATTATACAATCTTCTTAGAGTAGAACTAAAGGCTTTAAGTTCTCTTTCGTGGTGCCTTCATGGCAGCATGCGCATGTGCGTAGGCACCAGGAAAGGAAAATGAGTCCTGTTCAACTGGTATTACCCATCACACCACGGAAATTTCCTATTTGGTAAGGGAGGCTTAACCACTTGCTGCCCGCCATATAGAAAAATGACCGCGCAATTGTCATTTAAAAAGTGATGGCGCTAAAAAATGGGCTTGGGCAGGAAGGTGCGAAAGTGCCCGGTATTGAAGTGGTTAAAACCCACGTCAGGTGTTTTATTTATTTTTTATTTTTTTGCCATCTGTTTCTCATTGGGGGGGGGGGGGGCATTTCCCTTCACTTCCTGTCCCATAACCAAACAGGAAGTGGGAGGGAATCCCTGGTTGTCATCAGAACTAGTGTCCCCCATTGGAAGATTTCCCTGTTGTTCCTATTTTGGTGACAACCCAAAAGTTGGGCTTTCCTTTCACTCTCAGTGACAAATAGAGTGGGACAGTCTCCCTAATGGGGGGGCACATTAAAAAATGACAGGGGTTCTAATCCCTCTCCACTCTGTCCAAAACTAAAAAAATATATACTTTAAGACTGTATATATACTATACAATCAGATTGTAAATCTCATTTAGATCTACCATCAACTATGTAATGCAAGAGCCTACCTGAGGTATAAGTGAAGATAAAACTTTTTTTTTTTTTTTTTTTTTTTTTTGTTGATAGAGTGGAGAGGGATTAGAACCCCTGTCAGGATTTTATTGCCGTCTGTGTCCCCCGTTATGGAGAGTCACCCTCTCTCCATTTGTCTTGTTTACTGTTATCTTTAAAAGTGAAAGTAAAAGAAAATCCCACATTTTGAGTTGTCACCAGAAGAGGAATAGAGGGGAAATCTTCCAATGGGGACACTAGTTCTGGTGACAACCAGGATACTTTACAGCAGGGATATGCAATTAGTGGACCTCCAGCTGTTTCAGAACTACAAATCCCATGAGGCATAGCAAGACTGACAGCCACAAGCATGACAATCAGAGGCACAGGCATGATGGGAGTTGTAGTTTTGCAATAGCTGGAGGTCCACTAATTGCAGATCCCTGCTTTACAGGAATTTCCTCTCGCTTCCTGTTGTGGCTATGGGGCAGGAAGTGAAGGGAAATCTGCCTTATGGAACACAAATGTAAAAAAAAAAAAAAAAAAAAAAAAAAAAAAACCTGGGGTTATAAGCCTCCTTTTACACTATCTGGACTTTGTAGGTGGATTTGTTTTTGTTTTAGCTTTGCAAACAGTGGCGGCCCACCCATTAAGGGCGCAGCCCCCTCTCTCCAGCCAGCCCCTTATATGAATAATGGATATCCATGGCCGCCACCCCCTATTCAGACGTCCGACCCTTTTTCAGACGCCTGAATTACAGCGGCAGGGGTGTATTTTTGAAGCGCGCTTCAAAAAAAGGTGAACTGCGAGTGCAATCACCCAGGTGTGTTAGAACAGCAAATGAATATTCGCTGTTCTAACACTGAACCGCCTCTCCACCAATCAGGAAGCGTGGGTGTGTTACCAGTCACCTGATTGGCTGAAACGACAGGCGCTGTGATTGAACGCCTATCAGGAGGAAGGGAGGAGACGCATGGAGTACACAGCTTGCCCCCGTCACCCTCTGCCCCACCAACGGGCGGGTCACAGTGTTAACTTTTGATGGGGCACAGTGGCGGCATTTGATGGGCACAGTGGCAGTATTTGGACACCGTGGCGGCGTTTGATGGGGCACAGTGGCAGCGTTTGATGGGGCACAGTGGTGGCATTTGGGACACAGTGACGGCGTTTGATGGGGCACAGTGGCTGCAATTGAGGCTTTTTTTCCTGAATTTTTCAGTTTGTTTATGCCCACCCAAAAATTTTGAGCACCAGCCGCCACTGTTGGCAACTATGAGAGGTTTTCATACTATTTAAATGTGTAATAACATGTTTCTTTGTACTGCAGAGACTTGTGATCATGAGGACTTTACGCTGGTTGGTATCGGCTCAGAATCTGTGTGCTTCAGCAAGATGGCTGTCTGGGGTAGAACCGTGCAAACCACAGGTAAGCGGACTTCTATATATATATATATATATATATATATATATATATATATATATATATATATATATATATATATATATATATATATGAAATGTTCCTGGGGAAAATAAAGCACAATCTGTGCTTGATTAGCTGCAGAGGAGACATTAGGGGTCCTGATATCTCAATAAAGAGGACCTCTCACCTGACCAATGTTACCAAAAAGGGAGCTTCGCAGCCCCCTTGTGATAGCAATATAGTTAAATGAAGAAAAAATTCTAACAAAGTTCAATAAAAATAAAAGCAACCAGCAAATGCAAACCCGCAAATTTGAAGTGAGAGCAATAATTCTAGGGCCATTAATTATTAGTTTACTGTATTTGAAGCGCCACCTATTGATAATTTTGGGTAATGCGATTTTTTTACCATTTTACAGGCAGTTTTAATACTGGACACATTTGGTATTTATTTATGCTACACCGCCTCACTTATTACTTTGTACAAAAATACTGGGATTCAATTGTGTTTGTGTGCAATAAAATAAAATGCATTGTATTTTTTCCTGAAAATATATATTTGATAAACAGTTGAACATATATGCAAAAAAATGAAAAAATGCTCTAATGGGGAACTAATAAACTGTGTGTTTTGTATCCCATCCTGCAGGTAAATCTTGTGCGTATGGTCCACTCATCACCCATACCTGCCCCACCTAAAGCCAAAGATGCACCCAAAGCTCTAACGCCTTTCGAGGAGCACTTTTACAAACAGGAGAAGGACAAGGCCTCGTTTGTCCAGGTGCTGGATGTGTTCTGTGGCCGGGATGTCCGGAGGAGAGGACATGTGGAGATGATCGAGGCTGCTCTTAAATGGATGCCAGAATTTGGGCTGGAGAAAGACCTGGAGGTTTACAACAAAATCCTTGATGTGTTCCCCAAAGAGGTCTTTGTGCCCCGAAACTTAATCCAAACAATGTTCAACCATTATCCCCGGCAGCAAGAGTGCGCCATCAAGGTGTTGGACCAGATGGAGACAAACGGTAAAATGTTGTGTCCACTGTTTTCATTATAATGCTCAGAGTGACACAGAGCTTTGTGACATGGAGTCTGTCCCTCCCATTACAGGGTGACACAGACAGGGGGAGCTTTGTGACATGGGATCTGTCCCTCCCATTACAGGGTGACACAGACAGGGGGAGTTGTGTGACATGGGGTCTGTCCCTCCCATTACAGGGTGACACAGACAGGGGGAGCTATGTGACATGGGATCTGTCCCTCCCATTACAGGGTGACACAGACAGGAGGAGCTATGTGACACAGAAAGGACTGATAATGGACGGGCTTCATTTCTTCTTACAGGGTCTAATATGTAAAAACATCATATGACTGCTTTCATTTTCTGAATTGGAAAACCGGTAGCCGCAATCTGATTGGTCCCTTTCATTTGGCTTAACAAGCTCTCTCTTCCTCTAGGCGTCATCCCTGACAAGAACACCCGCTTCCTGCTAATGCAAACATTTGGGAAACTAAGCCATCCTATGAAGAAGTACCAGAGGATAATGTACTGGTTCCCCCGGTTCAAGAACGCCAACCCTTATCCAGTTGTAGCTGGTATTGAGGCCGACCCCGTCTCTATGTCAAAGCTGTGCCTGGAACGTATGGCAGGTGACAAGGACGCCCGTATCACAGTGTACCAGGTGAGGGTTGCTTACTTCTGGAGCCACCATCCACCTCCTCTTCTTGTAGTCGACTTTCAGCATTTCTGTGTATATCCCTTATAGACCTGAGAAGTAATGTTCTGTAACTATAGCATACGCCTGTGCAGAGCCCTGTTTACCCACATGGGGATCTGCAGATGTTCCATGCATCCCCATTGCAGGCCGTCCCATTGATGTCTTTTGGAACACAACGGCTTCACGAACATCACAGCTGCTCCCAATTTGACATCTATGCAGGTGCAAGGCCCCAAACGCACACTGTCTGTGTTCGGAGTCATGCACCCGTAGGGATGTCGGAGTGGGAGCAGCGGCGATGTTCGTGAAGCCGTTGTGTCCCAATGGACATGAATGGGACAGCCTGCATGGGGATGCATGGAACACCTGTAGATCCCTGTGTGGGCAAACATGGCCCTCCACAGGTGTGCACTAGTACACCCCGTGTGAACAAGGCCTTATGGTGGGCATGCTCTTCACAAATCTATACAAGATCTTTAATGCACTGAAATATTTCCAATCTCATTTAATTTAATTGCCCTAAATCTAATTAACATTAATCCTTTATATGAATTTTCAGTAATGTCCCTACTTACTGGCTGAAATGATTATCGGTGTGCCAGCATTGGTTAATATCATTATGGCCATTATGATTCAACCAATCTTATCAACGGCACAACCAAGATAAGAAGGACAGTTTTACTCTCTCAGTTGTCCTGAAAATAGGCAGCCTCCATCGTTGCTTATGACCGTAGTTTTTATTTGCATCAGGGTTGCACCGATACTATCCCGAGCATTAGCATGAGTACTTGTACTCCGTGCAAATGCTCCAATGCTTGACCCGATACCTGGCAGGAGGCCAGTACACCCGGTGTCCTCAGTGTAGCAGGGGGGACCGGGCAGCCTCACAGATGATCAGTGCGGCGGTGGAGGCAGTTACAGGCACCGATCTCCCTGTATAGCTTTTCTGACAGCCGCTTCTCCTCCTCTCCGTCCCACAGCGGCTGTCAGGGAGATCGGAGCCTGTAACTGACCCCCGCCGCCACAACGATCATCCCCGATTGCCCTCTATGTCCTCCCCGGCTCCACGGGTCCTGCTCAGGTCCCTCCTCGTCCCAGATCTGTCAGGATGGAGAGCAGAGGAAGGAGCTGGTAAATCTGCCATTTACCGGCTCTTTCCTTTTCAGAATGCCTGACTCTGTCCATTCATAACTAAGCATCGTAACCTGTGTTTACGATGCTTCAGTTTATGAATGGAGAGGAGCCTCTGTCTCCTGTCCATTCATCTTCAGTGCAGCCGAGGCTGCTGAGAATGGGACTGAGGAATCTGTGTCCTTTGTACATTTTCCTGTCTTGAAGGGGAGATGTCAAAGGTCTGCTTAGACCCCTTATATCTCATTAAAGCCCCCCCAACAGGGTGGGGAAAAAAAAAATGAAAAATTGCAATAAATATTTAAAAGTAAAATTTTTGAAATAATAAAAAAAAAAAAAAAAAAAAAAACACTGACACCATGCACCAAAAAAAAAGCATTGTAAAACATAAAAAATATACTGACACAGTCCACGCCTCATCAGTGCTGCATATTAGTGCCACTGTCACATGACATAAAAAAAAGTTTCAGTAATCTGTATCGGCGAGTACTTGGGGTGGGGGGGGGGGGGGGTGGAGTATCTCTGTACTTGTACTCGGTATTGGTGCAACCCTAGTTTGCATGTTTCTTGTCTGTGTATTGATCTTGCCTTATAATCCTTTTACAGCTCCCATCAACAGAACAGTGTGAAGATGGGACAGTTAAAGAGCACACACATCTTGTGGGTAAGTAGGTGTGTTTCATATAGCCGTGTTCATGGATACTGCAGTACCCTGTTCTCTGTACGTCTAACATCTCCATAGTGTGTTCTCTATATCCTACACAGTTTAAATAGAGAAAGAGATGGATTTGATTGATTTAAAGAGCAAGAAAGAGATAGATAGGGGGAGAAATTAGAGAGGTGGAAAGATGAGATATATTAGATAGCGAGATGGTGAGGACATGTAGGTGAAGAAATATCGAAATAGGTGGGAGGGAAGATCAGATGGAGATTTGGAGAGATTCGATATAGAGGTAGGAAGAATAGATAGATTGAGACATGGCAAATTCAGACAGAGAGATCAAACAGAGGTGGGGAGATTGGCAAGTATGATAAAGGGGGGAAAAGCTATAGTAGTGGGGGGATTAGATGGAGGAGGTGGGGGGGATTAGATGGGGGGGGGGGATTAGATGGAGGAGGTGGGGGGGGGATTAGATAGAGGGGGGATTAGATAGAGGAGGTGGAGGGGGAATTAGATAGAGGCGGTGGAGAGGGGGAATTAGATAGAGGAGGTGGAGGGGGGGGGGGGTTAGATAGAGGAGGTGGAGGGGGGGGGGGGAATTGGATAGAGGAGGTGGAGGGGGGGGGAATTGGATAGAGGAGGTGGAGGGGGGGGGAATTGGATAGAGGAGGTGGAGGGGGGGGGGGGAATTAGATAGAGGAGGTGGAGGGGGGGGGGGATTAGATAGAGGAGGTGGAGGGGGGGGGGGATTAGATAGAGGAGGTGGAGGGGGGGGGGGATTAGATAGAGGAGGGGGGGGGATTAGATAGAGGAGGGGGGGGGGATTAGATAGAGGAGGTGGAGGGGGGGGGAATTAGATAGAGGAGGTGGGAGGGGGGGGGGGATTAGATGGTGGAGGGGGGGGGGGGAATTAGATAGAGGAGGTGGAGGGGGGGGGAATTAGATAGAGGAGGTGGAGGGGGGGGGGAATTAGATAGAGGAGGTGGTGGGGGAGGGGGGAGTTTAGATGGAGGGGGGATTAGATAGAGGAGGTGGAGGGGGGGAATTTAGATAGAGGAGGTGGAGGGGGGGATTAGATAGAGGGGGGGATTAGATAGAGGGGGTGGAGGGGGGGATTAGATAGAGGAGGGGAAGGGGGAGATTAGATGGAGGGGGGGATTAGATAGAGAAGGTGGAGGGGGGGGGGGGGGGGGGGGGGGGTTATATAGAGGTGGTGGGAGATTAGATAGGGGGACAGATAAATAGGTCGGAGGGAATATTAAATAGAGAGTTGGAGAGATTAGACTAGAAATATGGGAATGTTAGTTAGGTGATGGTGGGTGGGTGAAATCAAGACATGGAGATCTTGAATAGGAAGCTCTTGTATACTTAGCTGTTCTGCAGAACCCGCTGCCCTGGCCTCCCTCTGGGTCCTGCCATTATTGGGGCAAATGATTTTAGTCACAGGTGGGAACAGATTTCCTGACCCTGCTTGGCTCTGCCGCCCCTTGCCATGTTTTGTGCTGGAAGACTTCCAGTAAATCTGTTTGCTGAGAGATGCACTGGCCCTTGGATAACAACACAGACCCATATAGGACAGCAGTTTATGGAATCTTTTTTGAGATTATCAATCATATCAGTAGTATTGTACATATTGTCCTAATTGATATATTTACATATTTTGAGGACATTGATTTTCTCACTTATTAAGCAGTTGGGTGAGCATGGCAGCCAGGGAACATCTTTATAGGTTAGCAATGGCAGCTATCCTATCTCCCCAGTACAAGCCTGTATGGATGTCAGTGTTGGATTATAGCTGCAGGTCTGACTGCTCATTGCTGTCTACGGCCAGGTTTACAAACGTCTAACAAACAGATCTGTGTGCTGCTGCCACCTTGTGGAGAAGAACTACAAGGCAGAGAGAAACCTTTCATTGCTGTTTGTGATTTATTACAGGTATCCAGTCACCGGACCAGATGTCCCTTCTAGCAGAACATGATCACAATTACCCTGTCCTAGTTGAAGGTCCATTTCCTTTATGGCTGAGGAAGACGTGCGTCAATTATTATGTCTTGCGCGCTGAACCTGATGCTAATAAAAGGGAGGTGCGCAAGTACTTATATTTACAGTATGTGAGCCGCAGGCACTTTGTGACACTCAAGCTTCTGCAGAACTACAAGTCCCAGCATGCTTATTTTAACGTTTCTGAATTCAGGGGAGCATTACTCACTCTGATCTAGCTAGCCTCTAACACTGGGACTGGATGAGCACTTGATGAGTAGTTGTGTAAAAATACACAGCATATTTTTTAACCACTTGCCGACCCGCCACCATACTGTTACTGCGGCAGCTACAGGCACAGTGACCTACTGGTACGTTACCGTCTTTCTACGGGTTTGGGGCGCTCACCCCCCGTACGCCTACTCCCCTGTGATTTGATACATTGAGAGTTCATCAACAGATCCCAGCCAATGATTGATGGCTTAGATTGATTGGCTGTGTCACATCATAGCCTAGAGCTCTGTGCTGATAAACAACACAGAGCTCTACACAGAGGGAGTGATCGCTTTGTTTTTTTTTTTTTTTTTTTTTTTTTTTTCTTTGTCTTTTTTTTTTCCCCCTGCTAAGCAGGGAAAATAAATACTGTATATACTCGAGTATAAACTATAGATTTTTTTCTGCACATTTTTTTTGTGCTGAAAATGCCCCTCGGCTTATACTGGAGTCAAGCACTTTTCTGCAGCAGAGAATGACATTTTCCGACCCGACTTTGGGGCCACTTGGTGCTAGGAACACCCAATTTGGTGTGCAAACCCAGTGGACCTAGCACTACAACATATCCAAATATTTGGGGTTCCTAGCACCTAGCACCCGAGACACGGGCCCCAAAGTCGGTTCGGAAAATGTCATTCTCTGCTGCAGAAAAGGGCTTGACATTTTCCAAACAGACTTTGGGGCCCCGTATCTCGGGGCCTCTTGGTGCTAGGAAAACCTGTGCAAACCTAGTGGAACCAACACTACAATATATCCAAAGATGGGGTTCCTAGCACTAAGTGGCCCCGAGTTACGGGGCCCAAAGTCGGTTCGGAAAATGTCATTCTCTGCTGCAGAAAAGTGTTTGACATTTTCTGAACCGACTTTGGGGCCCTGTATCTCGGAGCCAATTGGTGCTAGCAACCCCATCTGGATATGTTGTAGTGCTAGTTCCACTGGGTTTGCACATCAAATTTGGGGTTCCTAGCACCAAGTGGCCCCGAGATACAGGGCCCCAAAGTCAGTCAACTGTGTCCATCTGCAGCAATGTCATTTCGGGACCCTTTGGGTCCAGAGACCCAAATTTTGGCTGCAGCTAGGGGGCAATCTAGGAACCCTTAACTACAAAGTTTAAGGTTCGGGGGACCTATGGCTACAAATGGGCATTGTTGACCCTCTTTTCCACTTACAGTAGCTGCGCTTTCTCACCCTAGGCTTATACTGGAGTCAATACATTTTCCCATTTTTTTGTGGTAAAATTAGGTGCCTCGGCTTATATTCGGGTCTGCTTATACTCGAGTATATACAGTAAATTAATCTGTAGTACAAAGCAGCACACAGTAAACACATTACACATTGTTAGGCACACAATTAACCCCTTGATTGCCCTTAGATGTTAACCCCTTCCCAAGCAGTGTCATTAGTAGAGTGACATTGTATTGTATTAGCACTGGTATTACTTTAAATGGATGTCAGGCAGTGTTATAGTATAAAAGTAACAAAGTTTATTGTGCAATACATAAATTACATCATTCAAAACATGAAACCAATGATAAAACCATATGTAGGGAAAAAGATGGAAAAAAACTGCTGTAGGAGAACGGAGTGCTGGCAGCAAGATGTCCGACGCGTTTCAAATGGTGCGGATCTTCCTCAGGGATCATGCGGCCTTAGCCACTCCAAAAGCTGTGACTCCCAAACATAAAATGATTCCACCAGCAGCTGAAAAACACACTCAATTATTCGGATTGAGGTATCAGTTTAGGCCACAAACATGAGCGCCACCCCCGGTATTCCGGACCAATCCATGCTTCCAAAGTTGCTCATAGATGCTAGAAAAAACTACAAGATGAAAAAACACCTAATGATCTTGTCTGGTGGGCAATAGCCTGTATGAGCGCAGCAAAAGTGTGCAGTCTGTCAGCTGTGAAGTCAGATAAAAATCGCAGATCACCGCCATTACTAATAAAAAAAAATTATTATTAAAATGCCATAAAACTATCCCCTATTTTGTAGACGCTATAACTTTTGCGCAAACTAATCAATATACGCTAATTGTGATTTTTTTTTTACCAAAAAATATGTAGAAGAATAAATATCGGCCTAAACTGATAAAGAAATTCGTTTTTTTTTTTTTTAGATATTTTTGGGGATATTTATTTACTTTTTTTTTCAAAAATTGTCACTCTATTTTTGTTTATAGCGCAAAAAAAATTTAAAAACCACAGAGGTGGTCAAATGCCACCAAAGGAAAGCTCTATTTTTGTGGAAAAAAAGGACGTAAATTTTGTTTGGATACAACGCGAAATTGTCAGCTAAAGCGACGCAGTGCCGAATCGCAAAAAAATGCTCTGGTCAGGAAGGGGGTAAAATCTTCCGGGGCTGAAGTGGTTAAATATGGGTGTGACATAAAACATGCTTATAAAGGTGGATTTCGTTTTTTTAATACAAGTAAAAATATACCTTAGGAATCGTGTGTTAACAAACCGCAATGGAAACACTATAGTGTGAAAGTGCCCTAAAAATAAGTTTAACACAGTGACATGCTTGCTGTACCATATTTCTCTTACTCAATATGTACAGGTTTATAGATTCTCCCTATTTATAGTTCTCTGCAGTCACCCAGCTTGTAACCTGTAATTGGGGTTCTGATGTTCATTTCAGTGTCTGTCTTCTGTTTTCAGAAAACATTAGGCCCTGAAAGGAGTTTATATTACCCAATAGAATTGGACCTGGACCTGGAGCGAGACCTCGGTGACGATTACACCTTCGATGTGGATGAAGGTAAGGCGTTTGTTAAATTGATGGTGCACGTGTGTACTTAAAAATATGTTCTGTTTTCTTCCTGTAAGTCCTTATAGTGATGCTGCTGATGTATGAACAATTTTAAACCAAACCATACCTGTAAAAAGAAGAGTGTAGGCAGACGCCTTTAGCCCTCGTTCACACCGGTGCGATTTGACAGTTCCAAATCGCATGACAAGTCGCACCCCATTGTCGGCAGTGGAACCATTCAAATTGTCACGACTCTGAAAAAGGTTCCTGCACTACTTTTTTTCCAAATGTATTATTTTTAAAATGTTTTTATTCATTTATTTTTTATTTAATGCGACTTGCATAGACTTCTTCTGTTTTAAATAAAGTCGCAAAATAATTGGAGGTGCAAATCGCACTGATCTGCGGCTTTAAAATCGCACTGAATTGGCACAATTTCAAAGCCACACCAGTGTGAAGCAGGGCTTATTGCTGCATGTGCCACGAGCACCACTCCAGTCCTGGGAAGTCTTCCAGGAAACTGACACTTCCAGGAGTGCTCCTGGCGCCTCCCTTTTGCAGAGTGCCCCATAGTGCTGCTTGCTATGGGGGCACTTGTGAATGCTCACTCCTGAGCCAGGTCTGTGTGTCCATAAGATGCACAGAGCATGGCTCTGCCCTAACCCTATTTCCCCCCCCCCCCCCTTCACTGGCTTTGATTGACAGCATTGGAAGCCAATGGCTCCCACTGCTCTGTCTGAGCCAATGAGGAGAGAGACAGAGAGAGAGAGAGAGAGCCTCTGCTCTCATGCACATCGCTGGATCGAGATCGGGCTCAGGTAAGTGTATGGGGGGCTGGGGGCTGCTTGCAGGTTTTTTTTTTTTTTTTTTTTTTTAAATTAATGCAGAAAATGCACTAAAGCAATAAACCTTCTGCCTTTAGAACCCCCTTTAATGCTTATTTTGGTGTTGTATGAGTGGATGTTCTATGACATCTTTTTCCTTGGCCTACAGTGGAGGAAGGCCCAGTCTACGCTATGTGCATGGCAGGAGATGAAAAGCTGCTGGTCAAATGGATTCAGGGAATGCAAGAGACTAATCCGATCCTTGGGGAGGTGCCCGTCCTTTTCCGACTGACCTCCGGCCCACAGGAGCTGAGCGTTCAAGAGAAAGAAAAGGACAGCTCGCCACCGGAGAGCGATGAGGAGAGCGCTCAGGAGCAAAGGCTCAGGATGGAGCGGTAATACATCTATGGAGGGATGCGTCCCAGGACTGAGTATAAACCTGGAGCCGTGCACACCAGCTACACCCAAGACGCACCCAGTAAAGACCAGGACAAGAACTAAAAATGGCTGTTTGCTTTATTTACATACCAAGGCCTTTGATAGTAGACATGTGAGAGGCCGCGCTGCCAGGTGCTGAGATCGGTTCTTAGTGGAAGTGTGTGGAATCCCACCCATAAAAGTCCCCACTGAACCTTCTCACCTGTCCCCCCGTGTCCTGTGCTCTTGTTTTTCCAGCCAAGCTGTTTTCTTACATACTGTACATGCATTGGCATCCATACACCATGGAAATACTTTTAGTGTTGTCTGTGAATGTTCACATTTATCTTGGGTCATGGTATATCTAGTAATAGTTGCATTCAACTGTAGTGTTGAGGATGCTTCATAGCTTCTCCATGCCTCTTCCTCGGTTCTAATGAGTGTTGGACAGATACCCAAACATTGATTATCACACCTTAACCTAATCACCATGGAATGTGTAGATGTTGGTTGTCCAAGAACAGGTGACAGGAGGTGTAAAAATTGTGGGACCACCCTGTCCTAGTTGTATACTACCACCCTTGGTGCCAGGAAGCCTACCTAGGCTGAAGTTGAGAATTGTTGCCACAAATCTAAGGGACTAAGGTGCCTGTGCTACCTGTGTGGATGTAAGTGCTGAGGTGTGCTGCTGACACTCTTTGGAAATTGAAAAAGTGGTTGGCAGAAGCTAAAAACCATTACAGAACAAGTCCAAGTCAAGCTAAATTTAAAGCGGAGCTCCACCCTAAAGTGGAACTTCTGCCTTATCGGAACCCTCCCCCCCCCCTCTGGTGCCACAATTGCCACCTTTCAGGGGGGAGAGGGGTGCAGATACCTGTATAATACAGGTATCTGCACCCACTTCCGGGCATAGATAGCCGCAGATTCTGCGGCTATTACGTCACTTCCTGCGGGGCCCCCGCTGTCTGCTGGGAAACACACGGATCCCAGAGACAGCAGGGACTGTCCTAATTGCGCAGCGCGACTCGCACAAATGCGCAGTAGGGAACCGGGGGCTTCACTTCCTGATTCCCATACCGAAGATGGCGACGGAGCACCCGAGAGCCGATCAACAGATCGGCTTCGGGTGCCGACATCGCGGGCGCGCTGGACAGGTGAGTGTTCATATTTTAAAAGTCAGCAGCTGCAGTATTTTGTAGCTGCTGACTTTTAAAAATAAAAATAAAAATTCGCCGGACTCCCTCTTTAAGTTAATACTACTGGTTGTTCTTTTAGATAATTTTCCATAAAGGCGGTGGGAGGAAATTTAATGTAGAACTCTAGCTCAAAATAGAAGAAAATAACATATTTCGAAGTTTCTGATATAGCGATCTATATTTTGGGGACTTCACCTTTTGCCCTAATGTTTATTTACATGCAAGGCGGCTGAGTTTACTTCCTCTTTAAAGGGGTTGTAAACCTTTGTGTTTTTTCACCTTAATTAATCCTGTGCATTAAGGTGAAAAAAAAAAAACCTGGCAGTGACTGCCCCACTCCCCAGCCCGCCCATTTTACTTACCTGAGCCCTGGAACTTGACACGTGCTGTCCCTCTGCCCGGGGTTCTCTGCTCTTGATTGGATAGATTGATAGCCGTGCAGCCATTGGCTCCTGCTGCTGTCAATCAAAGCAAATGATGCGGGGCGGGGCAGAGTCATACATTTGGCGGCTATGGATGCCGAATGATGGACTCGGGAGCGCCCTCACAAGGTAACCCCCTTGGAAAAGCGCTTCTCCTAGGGCAGTGATGGCGAACCTTGGCACCCCAGATGTTTTGGAACTACATTTCCCATGATGCTCATCCACACTGAAGAGTGCATGAGCATCATGGGAAATGTAGTTCCAAAACATCTGGAGTGCCAAGGTTTGCCATCACTGTCCTAGGGGGTTATCTGACGTAGGGAGGAGCCGCTGAGGGTCCTTAGAAGACGAGGTTCGGGGCCACTCTGTGCAAATGAGCTGCACAGTGGAGGTAAGTATGATATGTTTTTTTTTTTTTTTTTCAAATCAAAGCTTTACAATCACTGGCTGGGTTCACACCTATGCGAATTGGATGTGGGTTTGCCCGCATCCAATTTGCAAGACAGGAGATTGTGACCGACTCTCTCTATGGAGCCGGTTCACATATCTCTGTTGCGGCTGCAGAGCGGTTTGCACAGGAACGTTGAGCGTCTTTGGCTCCGTTTCAGGGCCGAATTCAGGCAAAAATTTGGCCCTGAAACGGAGAACAGGGATGCACCGGACCCCTGCTGGGAGCCACATTTGTCGGAAGTGTGAATCCAGCCTAAAGGATAAGTTCACCTTTTAGACAAAATAAAAAATAATTGCACGTTTTTTTGCACGTAAAAAAATTTGCATTTATAATAATGATTATTTTATTTTTTTGGAGTCTGTAAAGGATTACACCAGCGATCAGCAGATTGCTGGTGCCATGCAAGTCTCCTTCAGATCTGTGAGTATATCTGTGTGCCGCACGTCCCGTGCACTGACAGGAAGAAATCAATGAACTACCACGGAGCTCCACAGCACCGAAGGTAGTGCATTGAGAACTGCAAGCCGACAGCAGCCAAGGATGTCTGGGCCTTGTAGTCAAGGATCACACAGAGCTCACATGGCCACGCTGATTTTAAAAAGTGACAGCTTGACGTTACCTTCCCTTCTGTATTTTTGAAATCCTTTAATAAAAAATACAATTTATAAAAAAAATAAAAGTGACAGCTAGTACAGGAAACTTCTTCCCATACCTCCCAATGTTCAGAGATGGGAATGAGGGACACCTATCAGCAAAAGCATGCAGGCATAAGACACACCCTTGCCACGCCCCCTTAAAGGAGAATTGTACAAAAAACAAGATTGGTTAAACCCACAAGTGCTTTTTTTTACCACTACTATTCCTTTATATTGATTTTTGGAATCTACAAATGCAGCAATTTAGAAATCAAATGAAAAGTTTAGCGCTGTGGAACACTTTTTGATAGATAAAAAGTGCATTTTATATACAACTATATAGATCAGACCAAAATGAGGGGGGAATGAGGAGGAATGAGGGACAGAGGGACATTGTTCCAAATCAGGGACAGTCTCTTGAAATCAGGGACAGTTGGGAGGTATGCCCATACTGCTGCCATGGGGAGGGAGGGTAGCAGGCATTGGCCCCAGCAATTGGGATCATGTTCCCAAAGGTGAACGGATCCTTTAAGAGTCTCTTCTATCACACTGGAGGGGATTGCTATCTGTTACACTTTAAGATCTGTGCTGATGTGATGTCCTATTAATCAGCTTAGCTTTGGGAAAACATGAAAATCTTGCTGTATGGAATTCATCAAGTAGGCCGTAAGAGATCTGTTAATAAAGATTGTGATTGGATCACGGCAGGTATTATGATTGACCGGTATAAATATGTTTTTTTTTCCTCTGTTTTCAAAGAATAAACATGGGCTCATTCCCATGTGCTTTGATCTCTGAATGAGCGATCCACATTCTGATTGCTCTTTGGAGAGCATTTGGTAAGCTGTGAGGAGGCGTTGCATCTCCTCCTCCACAGCTTGCATTAACCCCTTGAACCCCACACAAGCAAAATGTTTACACCCCTGAATGCTACCTGTGCAGCTAAAGTGAAGCAGTAAAAACACTGCTCGACGGCGGTATTTTACTGTTCCTCAACTGCTAGTGTGAATGAGCCCTTGGTCAAGTTTTTGAGCACTTCTACTCTGGAGGGGCTGAAAAGTCCTGGTTGCTGTATGCAAATAAGGTGGACTTCAGGAGGGTTGGCTTTGTGGTGCTTCTGGGGCATGGAACAAATGCCTTCAGCTCTACAGCAAGCAATGTCTTCCTGGAAGAAATGTCAAGCTTATCACAACTCCTCCTCACAGGTAGAGGGGTGCATGAAGAGAAATCGAGATTACCATAGAGTATGAAGCACACTAGTTATGTATGTCACTGAGAATATAGAAAATATCACCTAGATAGGGGAGATTCCACTTTAGCTGAGACAGGTGGTGGTGCAGTTTTATTATCTGCATCCCCTGTGTCCTCAGTGTCTGTCTCCAGCCTGTAGTGTTCCCAAGTGCTCCCTGTGCCATCTAGTGACTCCAGTCTGCCCTCGGGTCATCTAGTCACTACAGTGCATCCCCGGGCCATCTAGTGACTCTAGTGTGCCCCCCCCCCCCCCGGGTCATCTAGTGACTCCAGTGCGCCTCATGCCATTAAGTGACTCCATTGCGCCCCCCCCCCCCGGGTCATCTAGTGAATCCAGTGAGCCCCCGGGTCATCTAGTGACCTAATAATTGCGCCGTGGGTCATCTAGTCACTCCAGTGCTCCCCCGTGCCATCTAGTCACTCCAGTACACTCCCCCCCCCCCCGGGTCATCTAGTGAATCCAGTCTGCCCTCGGGTCATCTAGTCACTTCAGTGCATCACCGGGTCATCTAGTGACTCCAGTGCGTCCCAGTGTCATCTAGTGATTCCAGTGTACCCCATGCCAACTAGTGACTCCAGTGTGCCGGTGTCATCTAGTGAATCTAGTCTGCCCTCGGGCGGGTCATCTAGTGACTCCAGTGTGCCCCCCCCCCCCCCCGGGTCATTTAGTGAATCCAATCTGCCCTCGGGTCATCCAGCCACTTCAGTGCATCCCCGGGTCATCTAGTGACTCCAGTGCGTCTCAGTGTCATCTAGTGATTCCAGTGTACCCCATGCCAACTGGTGACTCCAGTGCACCCCTCCCACCGGGTCATCTAGTGACTCCTGTGTGCCCCCCCCCCCCCTGGGTCATCTAGTGACTCCAGTTTCCCCCGGGTCATCTAGTCACTTCAGTGCATCCCAGTGTCATCTAGTGATTCCAGTGCACCCCATGCCATCTAGTGACTCCAGTGTGCCCCCCCGGTCATCTAGTGACTCCAGTGCACCCCCCTGGTCATCTAGTGACTCCAGTGCGCCCCCCCCCCCGGGTCATCTAGTGACTCCAGTGTGTCCCCATGTCATCTGGTGACTCCAGTGTGCCCTCGGGTCATCTAGTCACTTCAGTGCGTCCCCGGGTCATCTAGTGATTCCAGTGAACCCCATGCCATCTAGTGACTCCAGTGCACCCCCCCCCCGGGGTCATCTAGTGACTCCAGTGTGCCCCTCCCTCCCCTGGGTCATCTAGTGAATCCAGTGAGCCCCCGGGTCATCTAGTGACCTAATTGCGCTCTGGATCATCTAGTGACCTAATTGTGCCCCGGGTCATCTAGTGATTCCAGTACACCCCAGGTTATCTAGTCACTCCAGTGCGCCCCCCCCCCGGGGTCATCTAGTGACTCCAGTGCGCCCCCCGGGTCATCTAGTGACTCCAGTGCGCCCCCCCCCCGGGTCATCTAGTGACTCTAGTGCACCCCCCGGGTCATCTAGTGACTCTAGTGCGCCCCCCGGGTCATCTAGTGATTCCAGTGAACCCCATGCCATCTGGTGACTCCAGTGTGTCCCCGTGTCATCTGGTGACTCCAGTGTGCCCTCGGGTCATCTAGTGACTCCATTGGGCCCCCGGGTCATCTAGTGACTCCATTGCGCCCCCGGGTCATCTAGTGACTCCATTACGCCCCCGGGTCATCTAGTGACTCCATTGCGCCCCCGGGTCATCTAGTGACTCCATTACGCCCCCTGAGTCATCTAGTGCCTCCAGTGTGCCCCCCGGGTCATCTAGTGCCTCCAGTGTGCCCCCCGGGTCATCTAGTGCCTCCAGTGTGCCCCCCGGGTCATCTAGTGCCTCCATTGCGCCCCCCGGGTCATCTAGTGACTCCATTGCGCCCCCCGGGTCATCTAGTGCCTCCATTGCGCCCCCCGGGTCATCTAGTGCCTCCATTGCGCCCCCCGGGTCATCTAGTGCCTCCATTGCGCCCCCGGGTCATCTAGTGCCTCCATTGCGCCCCCAGGGTCATCTAGTGCCTCCAGTGCGCCCCCCAGGGTCATCTAGTGCCTCCAGTGCGCCCCCCAGGGTCATCTAGTGCCTCCAGTGTGCCCCCCCGGGTCATCTAGTGCCTCCAGTGTGCCCCCCCCGGGTCATCTAGTGCCTCCAGTGTGCCCCCCCCCCGGGTCATCTAGTGCCTCCAGTGTGCCCCCCCCCGGGTCATCTAGTGCCTCCAGTGTGCCCCCCCCCGGGTCATCTAGTGCCTCCAGTGTGCCCCCCCCGGGTCATCTAGTGCCTCCAGTGTGCCCCCCCCGGGTCATCTAGTGCCTCCAGTGTGCCCCCCCCCGGGTCATCTAGTGCCTCCAGTGTGCCCCCCCCGGGTCATTTAGTGCCTCCAGTTTGCCCCCCCCCCCCGGGTCATCTAGTGCCTCCAGTGTGCCCCCCGGGTCATCTAGTGCCTCCAGTGTGCCCCCCGGGTCATCTAGTGCCTCCAGTGTGCCCCCCCGGTCATCTAGTGCCTCCAGTGTGCCCCCCGGTCATTTAGTGCCTCCTGTGTGCCCCCCGGGTCATTTAGTGCCTCCAGTGTGCCCCCCCCCCGGGTCATCTAGTGCCTCCAGTGTGCCCCCCCCCCCGGGTCATCTAGTGACCTCAGTGTGCCCCCCCCCGGGTCATCTAGTGACCTCAGTGTGCCCCCCGGGTCATCTAGTGACCTCAGTGTGCCCCCCCCCCCCCTCCGGGTCATCTAGTGAATCCAGTCTGCCCTTGGGTCATCTAGTGACTCCAGTTTCCCCTCGGGTCATCTAGTGACTCCAGTGCGCCCCCCGGGTCATCTAGTGAATCCAGTGTGCCCCCCCGTCCTTTTTGGTCCCTTATTGGCCCCCAAAACCCGGGAAAACTAGTGACCCCTGGCCCCCCCCCGGTTTTTGTGCCCGTGTCCCCCGGGGTTTTTAGTGAACCAGTTGCCCCTTTAGTATCAGGCCCCTGGGTATCTAGTGACTCCGTTACCCGGGTCTCTGTGCTCCAGTGGCCCCCCGGGGCATTGGATCCCGTGTGCCCCCCGGGTCTCTAGTGAAAAACCGTCCCCCGGGATTAGTGACTCCCGTGGCCCCCCCCCCCCCCATTTAGTGTCCATTGCCCGGGTATCTAGTATTTTGTCTCCCCGGGTCATCTAGTAAATCCACCCCCCCCCCCCCCTCTCTAGTGATCCTTGCCCCTTGTATCAGTTTCAAGGCCCCCTGGGACTTTCCCTGCCCCGTCATTTGGAAACCCGGTTTTGCTCGGATTTGTTCCGCATAGCCCCCCCCCGTATGGACCACTGCCTCCCAAAACCCACATCAAGTGTCCGCAAACTAGGGGGGGGCCCGCCCCCCGGGGGGCCTGGGCCTGGTTTTCCCCTTAAAACCAAGATTACAGGCAGGGCAAGGACCCCTTTAAATGAAAACCGGGTTTGGGGGGGGTAGGATGCCGTATTGGGGTGTTTCTTTGGGGTAAGTACCTTCAAAAAAGGAACTTTAAAAATGGGAGGCTTTTGGGAAAAAAAAACCAAAAAGCTGATCATTAAAACCCCTTTATGGTAAAAAGGGTTTGGCTCCTTTTTAAAGGGGGGATGCTTTTTTTAAAAAAACAGTTATAAAAATCCCCGGTTGAAAAAAAAACCCAAAAAAAAAAAAAAGCCTGGTATTAAGAAGGTAAATTTTTGGAAAAAAAAATTTTAAAAAAAAAAGTTTCTTTGGGTTTAAAAGTTTTAAAGTTTTTTCTTTCTGATCAACGAAAACAAAAAAACTTAAAAAACTCTAAACCCCTTTCTTTTAAAAAAAAAGGGGAAAAAAGGAAAAATATTTTACCCGGGGCTAAAATGATTCCGTTTTGGAAAAATTTTGGCCCCTTTTTTTTTAAAAAATTTTAACTTTATCAGGGACCCGGGAAAAAGTTCTTAAAAACATCAAACTAAAAATGGATAATTAGGGGAAGGAAAAATTTTAAAAACAAAAAAAGGTTTTCCGGGTTTATTTTTTTCCCCACATTTAAACGGGTGTGTGGCCCTTTTTTTTTTTTTTTGGGATTTTTAAAAATCGCAACGAAAAAAAAGGGGGGAAAAAAAAAAAAAAAAAAATTTTTTTTTAAAAATTTAAAACTCCCAAAAAAAACTAATTTTTTTTGGTTTTTAAAATTTCCTTTTTTTTTTTTTCGGTAAAATTTATCGAATTTAAAAATCCCAAAAAAGAAGGATCAAAAAATGGGAAGGAAAAAATTAATAAAAATTTTTTAAAAATTAAAAATTTTTATTTTTTTTTTAAAATTTTATTTGGGACGGATTCGTTTTTGGTTTTTTAAACCCGGGTAAAATTAGTATTTTTTGTTATAAAGAAAAATTTGGAAAAATTTCCCAAAATTTTTTGAGTAAAGTTGTTTTTTTTATTTTTTGTTTCGTTAAGGAAAAAAAATTTTTTTGGGTTTTGTTTTAAAGGGTATTTGTTAATTTTGTTTTTTGAAAATTTATTTATTGTGGGGTAGGAAAAAACGTTATTTTTTTTGGGGTTTGGGGGAAATGGCCCGGGTTTTTTTTTCTTTTTGGGGTTTGGGGGGGGGGGTTTGGGGTTTGGGGGGGGGTGGTGGGGGGTGGGGGGAGGGGGTGGGCCCCCGATGTTGGGGGGGGTTTGGGTTTGTTTTTTTTTTTTTTTTTTGGCTTTTTTTTTTGGTTTGGGGGTTTTGGTTTTTTTTGGTTTTTGAGGGAGGGGGGGGGGGATGTTTTTTGGGGGTTTTTAAATAAAAGGGGGGGGGGGGGGTTAAAAAAATCGGGGGTGTTGGGCCCCGTCCCCCCTTTGGGGGGGTTAAACCCTGGGGGGGGGTGTTTTTGAAAGGTTGTTTTCGGGCGGGGGGGGGGTTTTGGTTTTTTGTTTTAGGGGGGGGGGGGAAAAGGGAGGGTTTTTTTTGGTTTTTTTTTTTTTTTGGGGGGGGGGGGGGGGTTTTGGGGGTTTTTGCTTTCGGGTTTGGGGGTTTATTTTTTTTAGGGGGGGGAGTTTTTGGGGGGGGTTTTTTTTTTGGGGTTTTTTTTTGGTTTTGGGGGGGGGTTTTTTAAAAAAAAATATTTTTTTTTTTTTTTTAAAATTTTTTTTTTTTTTTTTTCCCGGGGTTGTTTTTTTTACTTTTTGGGGGGGCCCCGGGTTTTTTGTTTGGGGGTTTTTTAAAAGGGGTGAATTTTTTTTTTTTTTTTTTTTTTGGGGGGGGGGGGGGGTTTTTTGGGGGAGGGGGGGGGGGGTTTTGGGAAAGGGTTTTTTTGGGGTTTTTGGGGATTTGGGGGGTTTTTTGGGGGAAAAGGGGGTTCCCGGGGGGGGGGGTTTTTTTGGGGGTTTTGGGGGGGGGGGGGGGGGGGGGGGGGGGGTTGGGTTTCGGGGGGGGGGGGTTTTTGGGGTGGTGGGTGTTTTGCGGGGGGTGGGTGGGGGGGGGGGGGTTGGGGGGGGGGGGGGAGGTAAAAGGGGGGGGGGGCGGTAGGGGGGGTGGGGGGAGGGGGGGGGGGTTTGGCCCTGGGGTGGCCGGGGGGGAAGGGGGGTGGGGGGATAAAAAGGGGTAAGGGGGTTTTTTTTTTAAAAAGGCGATTGGGGGCGGGGGGGGGTTTTTAAGGGGGAGGAAGGGGGGGGGGGGGGGGGGCGGGGGGTGGGGGGTTTTGGGGGGTGTTTGAAAGGGTTTTGGGTTGGGGGGTTTGGGGGTTTTATGGGGGGGGGGTCCGGGCTGGGGGGCGGGGGGCCCCCCCCGGGGGGGGGGTTGGGGGGGTGGGTTTAAAGGGGGGGGGGTGGGACCCCCCCCCCGGGGTGTTGGGGGGGTTTTAAAAAAGGGGTGCTTGTGGGGGGTTTGTTTCGGTTTTTAGGGGGGTTTAAATTTTTTTTTTTGAATTTTTCCCCCCCTTTTTTTTTTTATTCTTTTATTTTTTAGTTTTTAGTTTTAGTTTTTTTATTTTTTTTTTAATAGTTGTAAAAAACTTTTTTTAATTTTTTTTTTAAAAAAAAAAAATTTTTTTTTTTTTTTTTTTTTTTATTTTTTTCGAAAAAAAAAAAAGGGGGGTATAAAAACCCCAAAAAGTCTATTTTTGGGGGCAAAATTAAAAATTTTTTTTGGGTAAGGGTTTGGGCAAACTTAATGCCAAAACCTGGTTTTCTGGGCGGGGTTTTTAAAAAAAAATTGGGGGGCCATCCCCAAAAACTGTGGGCAAAAAGGGGCCCCCCCTTTTTTTCTGGGCCTTTTCAAAATAAAAAAAATTTTAAAAAATTTTTTTAAAAAATTTTTTTTAAATTTTTTAAAAAACAATTTTAAATTTTAAAAAAAACCCCCAAAAAATAAATTTTTTAAAATTAAAAACCGGGAAAACTTAAAAGCCTTCTTTTTAATTTACAAGGTTTTTTTAACGGGGAAAAAAAAAGTGTCAATTAATAAATTTTATTGCCCCCCCCATTTTATAAAAATGTTGGCCTTTGGTGCTTTCCCCCCCCCGGGGAAAAAATTAAAAAGGTGGCAAACCCCCTTTATTTGATTTTTATAAATTTTGATTAGAGGGTTGTAATTTTTTCCTTTTTTTTTTGTGTTTGGGTTAGTTTTTTATTTTCCCCAAAGGAAAAAAAAAAAACCGGGGGGTTTTAATCCTTCCCTTTTTTTTAAATTTTTGGGTTTTTCCCCGCCCAAGCAAATGGGGCGCCGGGGGGGCCCCCTTCCTGGGGCACAAACGGGGGAGGGAATGCCAGGGGTGGGGGGGGACCCCCTGGGGGTGGGCGTAAAAAAAAGCACGTGGGGTTTAAAAAAAAAAAACCCCTTTTTTGCAAAAAAACCCGGGTCCCAAAATGGGGTTTTTTTTTGGGGGCCCCAATGCACTGCTTGTATTTAATATATAAATGTAATGATTAGAGAGATGTATTATTGTGTCCTTTTATATGTGTGTGGAGTTCAGCTTCCATACTATCACTACCAGGTGACATAACAGTGAAAATAAAACCAGGAGCTGTCCCCCACAGTCCTCTGTCCCTGTTAGTATTGATAAAGTTTGCTGGAGTGGTTGTGCTGACGTCAGCGCGGGTGTAGCAAGATGGCGACGCCGGTGGCGGCCGAGGCTCCCTCCTCGGAGGACGACGAAGACAGCGGCGGGAGGAAGGTGCGGGGCAGGCCCCGGCTGACGGACACGGACCGGGTGCGGCGCCGCCTGGAGTCCCGGAAGAAGTACGACTGTCGCCGGGTGTACCTGGGAGAGGCGCACGGCGCCTGGGTGCAGCGCAGAGAGAAGGGGGCGGAGAGCGGGGGCGGGGCCTGGACTGACGCCAAGCTGGCCGCTTACCTGATGGAGCTGGAGGCGCGAGGAGGGTGAGAGTACCTGAGAGTGTCCCAGCATGCACTGCGAGAGAGACCCATCACTGTCCATCACCCAGTGTGTATCCCAAGGGGGGGGGGGGGGGGGGGGGGGGGGGGGGGCTGATACTGGGAATAGACCCTGTCCTCACCATCATTATTGTGCACCAATTAGTTGGAGATCTGGGTGCCCATTGATTGCAGGCTGATTAATACTGTACAGAGGAAGAATAGAGAATAATAATCCTATATAATACAGAATAATGTTTTAATAAAGTATAACAATCTATATCATAAAGAGAATGCTAATCAATATATTAATATATTTTTATATATATATATTTTATTAATATATGTAAAAAGATAGCCTACATTATAATAATCTATGTAATAAAGTTCAATAGTGTGTATAATAAAGAATAATATTATAATTAAGAGTGATCATCTATATAATGAAGTATAATAATCTACTATACTCTACTACTATAATAATGTATAATAAACTACTGTATATACCGAAAATTGATAATCTGTATAATGAAGAATTATATTGCATGATAATGAAGTATAATAATCTATATAATAAAGAATTATTTTCTATGTAATATTCTATATAATAAAGTGTGATACTCTATATAATAAAGTATAATAATCAACTTTATATACTAACAATAGAATATAATTCTTTAGATTAACAATCGATAGTATATAAAATAGATTAATCTACTTTTATTATACTTTATTATATAGAATATTACATATAAAATAATTCTTTATTATATAGATTACCAATTTCTAGTATATACACTAGATTATACATTATTAAAGTAGTAGATTATACTTTATTATAAAGATTATCATACAGGATATAGATTTTTATACTTTACTATACATATTATCATTTTTTATTATATAGATGAATAGACATTTTTTTTTTTTTTTTTTTAAATATAGGTTATTTTTTTTATTTATTTTTTTATTGTATAGATGAATCTTACATTGTTACTCTATATAATAAAGAATGATAATCTGTATAATAATTTATATAATAAACTATATAATTATAATCTACTGTATGCTCTAAAAATTGATAATCTATATAATAAAGAATTATTTTCTATTCTTAATAACTATATAGATTATCAATTTTTAGTGTATGCAGTAGATTATCATTTATTATACAGATTATCATTCCTTTTTATATAAATTATTATACACATTACCATTCTTTATTATATAGATTAACAATGTACGAATCATCTATATAATAAAATCCGTTTCCGGTAACATTCGGGCCGTCTACATAAATCAAACACATTTTCTTAGGACACAACCACATGGCAGTATTTGGTTGGGCTAATTCAGGAATGTCCATGTTGTTGTTATTCGGTCCAAATGTAATATGTTGTAATGTGTATGTGTACATAATGGGTGGTCCATCAAACTTTATTTACACCTTTTGTTCTCTTTTTTTTTTCTCTTGTTTTGTGTTACAGGAAGCCATGTGAGGATCGCCAGTCTGGCTCGCAGCACAGCAATAGTACGTGTTCACTAGCCTGAGCAATTATTAGGGGAAGTAGTGAAAGAGGAACTCCACCAAAAAGTGGAAGCTCTGCTTGTCTGCCTTCTCACCCCCTCCGGTGCTACATTTGGCACCTTGTAGGGGGGGAAGGGGGAGCGGGTACCTGGTTTTGACAGGTACCCGCTCCCACTTCCTGCTGAGTTCGGCCCTCGCCACAGCAGGCCCAATCAGAAAGTTCAGCCTGATTTGCACATGCGCAGTAGGAAACCGGCTGTGAAGCCGCAAGGCTTTACTGCCAGTTTCCCTTACCCAGGATGGCGGCACCAGCACCCGAGAGCCGATTCAACAATGGGCTTGGGTGAGGACACCGTGGGATCCCTGGGACAGGTAAGTGCCCTGATTGTACAAGTCAACAGCTGCAGTATTTGTAGCTACTGACTTAAATTTTTTTGGTGGGGGAGGCTGGAGCTCCGCTTTAAAGAGGAACTGTACTGTAGCTGCTGACGTTTAGGCTCGGTTCACACACATGCGAATTGGATGCGTTTCGAACCGCATACAATTTGCATGACATGTGAAAGAACATTGATTTTCATTGAAGCTCTTCACATATATATGCGGTGCATCCGCAGTGCAAGTTTAAAAAGAGTCCCGTTCGTTTTCTGAGCATTGCGGTGCGGTTCGGGTGCAAATTCCAGGCTCATTGAGTTCTATGGGAACGCTTCTGAATCGCACGTGTTCAGGATTTCAGCACGGGTTGCTCTCCTACTAAAGGAGTTAACACTATTACTACTACTACATCTACTGTGTATTGGCCAGCATTGAACTCGCAGCTATGACAAAAATCCCATCCTGAGCCTTGCAAATTTGCACCAAAAACGCACCTGAACCGCTGAACAAAAGCTTTTTTTTTTATCGGCAGTGAAAATGAACATACAATTTGCACCGAACATGTGTGAAGCCAGCCTTAAGGCTGCATTCACACCTGAGCGTTTTGTCGCCTGAAGCCTGAAGCTACAAAACGCTAGAGGGTAAAAAATACATTATTCTCTATGGAGATGGTTCACATCTCCACTCCAAGTTCCAGACCCTTTTTTGTCGCTCGAATCGGGCAGATTTGGGCGTTTTTCTTCTTTTTATATTGGTGACCTTTTGCGCTGCACAAAATCACGGCAAAACGCGGTAAAAAACGCTGCAATTCGCGGAATTTTCTGCCTGAAAACGCTACGCTCAGGTGTGAATGCAGCCTCAGAAGCAGGCACTCGCCTGTCCAGGCATCCAGCGCTGTTATCACCCGGGCTGGTTTTTCACCGGTCTTTGGATTACACTTGAAGGTCTGCTTTAACCGCTTCCTGATCGCCTCCTGCACATATACGTTGGCAGAATGGCACGGCTAGGCAAAAGCACGTATAGGTATGTCCCCTTTAATTGCCTAGCCGTAGGGTCGCGCACGCGCCGCCGGCGGCGCATTCACGACCCGGTTGGGAGCTCCGTGACCACGGCCGTGGGACCAGCGGACCTGATCGCCGCTGGTGTCCCGCGATCGGGTCACAGCTGAAGAACGGGGATTGGTCTGTGTAAACAAACCTCTCCCCGCGCTTCCTACACTGCCTGTCACTAATCGGCTGTTCCTGTCATCGGGGAAAGCCGATCAGTGACGTCAGACGTCACCCCCGCCCCCTAATGTAAAAAAAAAACACACACGTCACAGACCATAACCCCTCCCCGCCCCCTAGTGGTTAACTCTTTCATTGCCAGTGTCATTTATACAGGAATCAATGCATTTAAATAGCACTGATTGCTGTATAAATGACAATGGTCCCAAAAATGTGTCAAAAATGTCCGATGTGTCCGCCATAATGTCGCAGTCACAATAAAAATCGCTGATCGACGCCATTACTTGTAAAAAAAAAAAAAAATATTAATAAAAATGCTATAAAACTATCCCCTATTTTGTAAACGCTATAACTTTTGCGCAAACCAATCAATAATCGCTAATTGCAATTTTTTTTTTTTTTTTTTTTTTTACCAAAAATATGTAGAAGAATACGTATCGGCCTAAACTGAGGGAAAAAAAATGCTTTATATATTTTTTGGGGATATTTATTATAGCAAAAAGTAAAAAATATTGCATTTTTTTCAAAATTGTCGCTCTATTTTTGTTTATAGCGCAAAAAATAAAAACCAAAGGGGCGATTGAATACCACCAAAAGAAAGCTCTATTTTTGGGAAAAAAAGGACGCCAATTTTGTTTGGGAGTCACGTCGCACGACCACGCAATTGTCAGTTAAAACGACGCAGTGCCGAATCGCAAAAAGGGGCCTGGTCCTTTGGCTGCAAATTGGTCCGGGGCTGAAGTGGTTAAAAAGCTTGGATTCGATCTGCTTCCATTTACATAGATTTGAAGTGGATGTGGCGCACGGAGCTCCTGATCACGTTGCCACATTTGCTATAATTTGAGGGTACCCAGGACAGATTTGTAGGTTCAGAGTCCTGTTAACTACTTCAGCTCTTGTACCTGTACACCTCTTATGGGACGGACCGATTTTTACATTTACACTATAGGTCTGTGTATTTGGCGATAACTTTACCATCACTCAAACTATAACTAAAGGCAAAACTTTTCTTTTTAAGTTTTGGATCGAGTGGAAAGGGATTAGAACATCTGTCAGGTTTTTATTGCTGTTTGTGTTCCCGTTAGGGAGATTGGTCCTTTCTATTTGTCTTGTTTACCTTTATCATTGAGTGTGAAAGAAAATCCCACATTTTGGGTTGTTTTCATAGTGGGGGTATCTTCCAATGGGGACACTGCTTCTGGTGACAACCAGGGATTCTCCTCTCATGTCTTGTTTTGGCTATGGGACAGGAAGTGAAAGGAAACCTCCCAAAAGATAAACAGATGGAAAAAAACTGATGGGGATGACGGCAATATTGTTCGATGCATTATTTCATTGTATTTACTATTTCATTTACATGTAGATCAGTGGTGTGATCTTCATATGACATCAGGGCCAGCGCTCCCACTAGGCAGCCACTGCTGCCTAGGGGGCGCAGCCACAGCCCGCTGACTTCCCCATTAGCCTCGCTGGGGAACACAGGGAAAACGAGGCGGAGGATGGGAAGGTGGAGGCGCCGGGCATCAAGTTGGCGGAGGAGGCATCGGGCACAACTGAGGAGACGGAGGAGGCACTGGGCATTAGGTCAGCGCAGAGGAGGAGGCGGCGGGCACAACTGAGGAGGCGTTTGGCATGAGGTCAGCGGAGGAGGCGGCGGGCACAACTGAGGAGGCGCCAGGCATGAGGTCGGTGGAGAAGGCGGCGGGCACAACTGAGGAGGCACCAGGCATGAGGTCGGCAAAGGAGGCGGCGGGCACGGCAGAGGAGGCTCCGGGCATGAGGTCGGCAGAGGAGGTGGCAGGCACAACTGAGGAGGTGTCAGGCATGAGGTCTGCGGAGAAGGCAGCGCGCACAACTGAGGAGGCGCCAGGCATGAGGTCGGCGGAGGATGCGGCGCGCACAACTGAGGAGGCGCCTGGCATGAGGTCAGCGGTGGAGGCAGGGGGCACAACTGAGGAGGCGGAGGAGGCACTGGGCATGAGGTCAGAGCAGAGGAGGAGGCGGCGGGCATGAGGTCGGCGGAGGAGGCGGCGGGCACAACTGAGGAGGCGCCGGGCATGAGGTCGGCGGAGGTGGCGCCGGGCATGAGGTCGGCGGAGGAGGTGCTGGGCATGAAGTCGGCGGAGGAGGCGGCGGGCACAACTGAGGAGGCGACGGGCATGAGGTCGGTGGAGGAGGCGCCGGGCACAACTAAGGAGGCGCCGGGCATGAGGTCGGCAGAGGATGCACCGGGCACAACTAAGGAGGCGCCGGGCATGAGGTCGGAGGTGGAGATGTAGCTGCAGTCTGGTGAGTCCACTCTCTGATCCTGTCACCTACGTCACCCTAGGCAAGACTAGCGACCCCTTCCAAACCCCCCTGGGGGGGTTGAGTGTTAGTCTTGCCTAGGGCACAGACTAGATGAGCACCGGCCATGTATGACATCACGTAAAGCAGAAATCCAGGAATGATCTTTTTTGCATGCTTACATTGGTCCAGCTTGGCTCAATGTATGTATCCATATCTGATATCCAGAGGGCCGCTGGGGATGCCCATGCACTTTTTTTTTTTTTTTTTTTTTTTAGGCAAAGCGTGATTTCTGCAAGTACAGAAAAAAATGGTCCTGCAGGAACTCCAGTGTGCTTGTAATTTGCTGTGCACAGCCCCTTCCCAGTTCCCTTCTGTGGACCACAGACTCCTAAGTTATGGAGAGAGATGTTCTGTAGTCCTAACCCACTTCCTGTCTTCCTGCCCCTCCATAATTGCAGTATAGGGAGTGAACGTTGTCACCCTAGGACAGGAAGTGCATGATTTGTGGGATCACCAGGTGAAAGTAAAGGGAAAAATGGCCTGAAATAAGAGAAACCTAATGCAGCCACTACATCTGAGGTCAGGTAAACTGCAATATCTAAACTGTTTGTTTTTGGATTCAGGGATCTCAAAGTGGCGGCCCTCCCAGCTGTTGCGGAACTACAAGTCCCATGAGGCAGTGCAAGGCTGACAGTTACAAGCATGACTCCCACAGACAGGGGCATGATGGGACTTGTAGTTTCGCAAACAGCTGGTGGGCCGCCAGTTTGAGACCCCCTGATTTAGATACATTTAATGTGGGTATAGCTGTATAAGCTGCTGCCAAACAGGTGATAAGTAACAGATTCTCCTTCTTTTTTTTTGTCAGCAGGACAGCGAGGCTGTGTGAACAATCTGCTCAGTTTGGTGACCTGGTACTGTGATCACAAGAGCCACTGCCCTCACGAGCCTGGCCTGTCGGAGCTCAACGCTAGTGATGCTCTGTATACCACGGCCGTGTGGCACTGCCAGGCAGGACACCACTTTTACCAGGAATTGCGATGTCCATTGAAGGCCCTAAACCAAATGGGTAAGGTAGACTTTACTGCAACTGTCATTTAAATGTGATATGTTAAAGTGATTGTAAACGATCTCCTTGTAAAACAACCCATTCAGTCTAAAATAGAAATGAAACGCAAACTATTGGTATATAAATATAAAAAAGGTCTCCTTTTTTTTTTTTTTTAATAAGTGATAGAGCTTCCCAGTGAACAACTGTGTGTCGGGGGGGAGCAGTCAGGACAAGTCTTGACATTGGAGGAGAACAGGCTGAGTTCCCAGCACAACTAGAGAACTGACCATGTTGTGTTCTCCAGCTTAGTGTGGTCAGTTTTTGACAGGGTGGATTTGATTTAAATCACTATTAAAAAGGCCTGATTTAAATCATAGCTTTTAAAGAGCAGCTGTCTTATTGACCCCATATCTCACTGTAAATAGGTCTGATCGTGCCATATTCCTATTACAAGGGATGTTTACATTCCTTGTAATAGGAATAAAAGTAATCACATTTTTTTTTTTTTTTTTTTAACCACTTCAGCCCCGGACCATTTGGCAGCCAAAGGACCAGAGGTCTTTTTTCAATTTCGCACTGCACTACTTTAACTGGTAATTGCGCGGTCATGCAATTTTGTAACCAAACGAAATTTGCGTCCTTTTCTTCCCACAAATAGAGCTTTCTTTTGATGGTATTTGATTGCCTCTGTGATTTTTATTTTTTGCGATATAAACGGAAAAAGAGCGAAAATTTTGAAAAAAAAAGAGATTTTCTACTTTTTGTTATAAAAAAAATCTAATAAACTCAATTTTAGTCAAACATTTGGGCCAAAATGTATTCAGCCACATGTCTTTAGTAAAAAAAATGCCAATAAGCGTATATTTATTGGTTTGCGCAAAAGTTATAGCGTCTACAAACTAGAGTACATTTTCTGGAATTTACACCGCTTTTAATTTATGACTGCCTATTTCATTTCTTGAGGTGCTAAAATGGCAGAGAAGTACAAAACCCCCCCAAATGACCCCATTTTGGAAAGTAGACACACCCAAGCTATTTGCTGAGAGGCATGTTGAGCCCATTGAATATTTTTTTTTTTTAGTCCCAAGTGATTGAATAAAGACAAAAATAAAAAAGATTTTTTTTTTTTTTCAAAAAGTTGTCACTAAATGATATATTGCTCACACATGCCATACTTATATGTGGAATTGCACCCCAAAATACATTTTGCTGCTTCTCCTGAGTATGGGGATACCACATGTGTGGGACTTTTTGGGAGCCTAGCCGCGTACGGGGCCCCGAAACCCAAGCACCGCCTTCAGGATTTCTAAGGGTGCAAATTTTTGATTTCACTCCTCACTACCTATCACAGTTTCGAAGGCCATAAAATGCCAAAATAGCACAAAACCCCCCCAAATGACCCCATTTTGGAAAGTAGACACCCCAAGCTATTTGTTGAGAGGCATGGTGAGTATTTTACAGCTCTCATTTGTTTTTGAAAATGAAGAAAGTAAAGAAAAAAAAAAATTTTTTTTTCAATTTTCAAAACTTTGTGACAAAAAGCGACATCTGCAAAATACTCACAATACCTCTCAGCAAATAGCTTGGGGTGTCTACTTTCCAAAATGGGGTCATTTTGGGGGGGGTTTTATGCCATCTGGGCATTCCATGGCCTCCGAAACTGTGATTGGCAGTGAGAAGTGAAATAAAAAAATTACACCCTTAGAAAGCCTGAAGGCGGTGATTGGTTTTTGGGGTTCCGTACGCAGCTAGGCTCCCAAAAAGTCCCACACATGTGGTATCCCCGTACTCAGGAGAAGCAACAGAATGTATTTTGGGGTGTATTTCTACATATGCCCATGACATGTTTGAGCAATATATCATTTAGTGACAACTTTTTGTAAAAAAAATATATATATTTTTTTTTTTTCATTATTCAATCTCTTGGGACAAAAAAAAAAAATATTTAATGGGCTCAACATTGCTCTCATCAAATAGCTTGGGGTGTCTACTTTCCAAAATGGGGTCATTTGGGGGGGGTTTGAACTGTCCTGGCATTTTATGCACAACATTTAGAAGCCTATGTCACACGTCACCCACTCTTCTAACCACTTGTAGACAAAGCCCTTTCTGACACTTTTTGTTTACATGAAAACATATTTTTTTTTTTGCAAGAAAATTACGTTGAACCCCCAAACACTATATATAATGTTAAAGCAAAGGCCCTACAGATTAAAATGGTGGGTGTTGCATTTTTTTTTTCCACACAGTATTTGCGCAGCGATTTTTCAAACGCATTTTTTGTGGAAAAAATACACTTTTTTTTATTTTAATGCACTAAAACACACTATATTGCTCAAATTTTTGATGAAATAAAAAATATGATCTTAGGCCGAGTACATGGATACCAAACACGACATGCTTTAAAATTGCGCACAAACACGCAGTGGAGATAAACTACATACATTTTTAAAAGCCTTTAAAAGCCTTTACATGATACCACATTAGATTCACGGAGGAGGTCTACTGCTAAAATTACTGCCCTCGATCTGACCTTCGCGGTGATACCTCACATGCATGGTGCAATTGCTGTTTACATATGACGCCAGACCAACGCTTGTGTACGCCTTTGCGCAAGAGAAGGGGGGGCAGGGGTGCTTTTTTTTTTTTTTTTTGGTTTTTTTTTTTATTTATTTAGCTTTTTTATTTTATTTTTAAACTGTTCCTTCCATTTTTTTTCTTTGTTATGATTTTTATTGTTATCTCAGGGAATGTAAATATCCCCTATGATAGCAATAGGCAGTGACAGGTACTCTTTTTTTGAAAAAATTGGGGTCTATTAGACCCTAGATCTTTCCTCTGCCCTCAAAGCATCTGACCACACCAAGATTGGTGTGATAAAATGCTTTCCCAATTTCCCAATGGCGCGGTTTATATCCGGGAGGGGGGACATTCCCTCCCACTGCTTGTAAAAGCAGTCTAGAGGCTAATTACCCGCTAGAATTGCTTTTACATGAAAGCCGATCACTGGCTGAAAAGAATGATACCAAGATGATACCTAAACCTGCAGGCATCATTCTGGTATAACCATTCAAAGTCCAGCAACATACTGGACATATATTGTAATCTTTTTTTTTTCATGCAGCCTCTTGGCTGAACGAAAAAAAGAGATTGATTGGTGGGTATGCCCACCATTAGAATACCTCCCTTCATCCACCCACTTCTAATGATGGGCATACATGCACCATTTATATATGCCGATGCATGGGGGCATCCTCCCGCAAAAGTTATGCCGTGTACACACGGTCGGAATTTCGACCGTATGTACGTGGCATTAGGAGCCAATCGCTCCTCCCCCCCCCCCAACTGCTGCCCCCATGCTTCGGCATATATGCTCTTTTTTTTAACTGTGGTGGTGAAATCACCTCCTACAGTGTTGGAGTCGCGTCTTTATGTATCGTGGGAGCAAACGCTGTTGCTGTCAAGATAAATAAATCCGCGTTGCAACTGAATGGCGCACCTGAAAACAAAAAAATGCTTAACACTAAAACACAGTAAACAAAATTACATACCTGAAAAGCAAGCATGATAAAACATGATAAAACATAATAAAACATTGCAGAATAGAATGGAGTAAAAAAAGAGCAACAATAGAGAGAGAATAGAGTGAGAGAGAGAACAATAAAACGACAACTATTTTATTTTTTTTTATTTTTTTGAGATTCACAGGTAAAAAAGCTCCTGACTGAAGCGACTGAATCAAAACGCTACCACAAAAAAACTGTTAGCGATCGCAGGGATCAGGCCTGACTCTGCGAACGCTGCAGTTATGTGTGCTTAGTGTTTTGTAAGTGACAGTGATCGATCGATACTGCACTTGGGTGGGCTGGGCTGGGCGGAGGGGGAAAACGCAGGTGCTAGCAGGTATCTGGGCTGATCCCGCTAACAATGCGTTTTTTTTTTGGAACCCTAAACTGCTGGGACGCTAGTATAGATCTGATCAGATCAGATATTGATCTGTTCAGATACTGTGCCACTAAGGGAGGTGTATGCTTTGTGCGTGGGTGTTTGCGGTACTGGCACTAACCTGGGGCGACGCAGACCTTATTTGACCCTAAAACCTAATTGATATCACCCGCCGGGCGATCAGGGGGTTAAACCGTTATTGGGTAATAAATGGCGGGTGCCCTGACAGTATAAAAAACAAGCTAACTAACCAGCGTCACCCGTAACAGTAATACAAAAAAAAACTGGTTACCTATCGACACTAATGCAGCGATCAGAAAAACGATCGCTTAGTGACACTGGCAAAAGGGGGTGAAAGGGTTAACTAGGGGCAATCAGGGGGTTAAACCTTTATTAGGTAATATATGGGGGTACCTGACGCTATATAAAAACCTGACGGGGAACCTAAATAACGAAATAACTAACTGGCTAACCAGCGTCACCAGTGACAGTTATACAGTGATCACTGGTGAAAGGGTTAACTCTAGGGGCAATCAGGGGGTTAAAACCTTTATTTAGGTTGTAATATGGGGGTACCTGACCTATAAACCTATTTATGAACCTATATAAACATGGCGGTTACCTAAAAAAAAAAAATGGTTACCTAGCGACACTAATGCAGCGATCAGAAAAACGATCGCTTAGTGACACTGGCAAAAGGGGGTGAAAGGGTTAACTAGGGGCAATCAGGGGGTTAAAACCTTTATTAGGTAATATATGGGGGTACCTGACGCTATATAAAAACCTGACGGGGAACCTAAATAACGAAATAACTAACTGGCTAACCAGCGTCACCAGTGACAGTTATACAGTGATCACTGGTGAAAGGGTTAACTCTAGGGGCAATCAAGGGGTTAAAACCTTTATTTAGGTTGTAATATGGGGGTACCTGACCTATAAAACTATTTATGAACCTATATAAACATGGCGGTTACCTAAAAAAAAAAAAATGGTTACCTAGCGACAGCAGTGACACTAATACAGCGATCAGAAAAACGATCGCTTAGTGACACTGGCAAAAGGGGGTGAAAGGGTTACCTGGGGGGCAATCAAGGGGTTAAACCTTTATTAGGGGGGGGTAGGGGGCTACCTTGGACCTAAAACTAACTGCCCTGACAGTTATTACAGTCACACTGACACTAAATGCAGTGATCAGTAAAAAAATGATCACTGCAATTAGTGACACTGTGACTGGGGGGGGCGGGGGTGATCTGGGGGGTGATCAGGGGGTGACAGGGGGGTGGAATATGTGCCTAACTGTACTGGTGTCAGTGTAGTGTTGTGCACTAACCTTAACATGTTCGCCGCTCGGCGTCTCCGGTCACATAGACCGGCGCACCGAGCGTGACATCACTTCCGCCTTCCTGTCTATACAATAGACAGGAAGGGGAAGTTTCTCATTGGCCAGGAGCGATCGCGAGGGGGTGGCCAGAAACCACTGGCCGCCCCCTCGTCCCGGATCGCTCCTGAAGCGATCCCGACCGTCCCCGCCGGCGGAGGGGGGTCCGATCGGACCCCCCAACCGCCGGAAGAATGTCACGTACAGGTACGTGATTCTGCCTGTACGTGCCATTCTGCCGACGTATATATACAGGGGGCGGTCGGCAAGTGGTTAAAGTGTCAAAGTAAAAAAATATAAAAGTAAAATTGACAATAAAATTTTTTTTTTTTCAAGCGCCCCTGTCCCCGTGAGCTCGTACGCAGAAGCGAACGCATACGTAAGTCCCGCCCACATATGAAAACGGTGTTCAAACCACACGTGAGGTATCGCCGCGAACGTTCGAGCGAGAGCAATAATTCCAGCCCTAGACCTCCTCTGTAACTCAAAATATGTAACCAGTAAAAAATGTTAAAGCGTCGCCTATGGGGATTTTTAAATACCAACGTTTGGCGCCATTCCACAAGCGCGTGCAATTTTGAAGCGTGACATGTTGGGTATCTATTTACTCGGCGTATCTTCATCTTTCACATTATGCAAAAAAATTGTGCTAACTTTACTGTTTTTTTTTTTTTTAAAGCATGAAACTGATTTATTTTTTCTGAAAAAAACGCGTTCGAAAAATTGCTGCGCAAATACCGTGCTAGATAAAAAGTTGCAACGACCGCCATTGTATTCTCTAGGGTCCTTGCTAAAAAAAAACATATATAATGTTTGGGGGTTCCATGTAATTTTCTTGCAAAAAAATTATGAATTTTACATGTAGGAGAGAAATGTCAGAATTGGCCTGGATGCAAGGTGGTTAAAAACATGTTTAAAAAAAATCATTATGCTAATTTACTGCAGTATTTATTCTGACTACATTTTTTTTTTGGTTCAACATTCACAGGGTATGAAGATGAAGCTGAGTCAGATGACTCCTCCTCCAGGTCCGCCCCCCTGACCCTGTCCACAGAACCATGCCAAACCTTGGAGCAGCCGGTTGATGCTCTGTACTCTCAGCCTTCTGAGAATGTGACCGAGGGGGAGGCTCCGTGCACGGCTGACGCAGAGACGGTGGTGTGTGTCCCCATGGGACCCACAGACAGAGGACTCTTTGAAGAAGTGACTCAGGAAGCTCTGGGACAGGTGGTGGCTGCTGGCTGCCCCTCGCAAGTCATCATCATTGCCGGGCCTGGGTACGAGGCGTTGGCAGCAGAGGGGATCCAGCTGGACATGGCGGATGGGAGCAGTGAAGAGGAGGGCACTGGGACAGCACTTGAGGCCGTGTCCGCATTCACACAGACGGAGATTGAGGAAGAAGTGGAGGAGCAGAGTGGTGCTGTGACCATGACAGGTATCCTGCAGGATCATGTTTATAGGAATAGTGTCATAGGTAAAGGCACCAGAGATCTCAACAGTGTCAGATCCTTTTATTGCATGCTGTCTTAGGGACGGTTCACACCATAAAAATGTTATCCTAGTGCATAAATACAACAAAAACAATCAGGCGCCTGCTGGAGCCCCTATGGAGGAAGATAGTATTAGTCCACAGAGTCTTATGCCGCGTACACACGAGCGGATTTTCTGTCGGAAAAAACTTGGATGGTTTTTCCGAAGGAATTCCTCTCAAGCTTGGCTTGCATACACACGGTCACACACAAGTTCTCTGAACTTTCGACCGTCAAGAACGCGGTGATGTATAACTCTACGACGAGCCGAGAAAATTAAGTTCAGTGCTTCAGAGCATGCGTCTAATTGTTTCCGAGCATGCGTAGGAATTTTACGCATCGGAATTGGTACAGGCGATTAGAATTTCCGATCGGAAAATTTAGAAAAATAGAGAACCTGCTCTCAATCTTTTGCTGGCAGGAATTCAGCCAGCAAAAGTCCGATGGAGCATACACACGGTCCGAATTTCCGACCAAAAGCTCACATCGGACTTTTGCTGGCGGAATTTGCGATCGTGTGTACAGGGCATAAGCTGCTAAGGATCACTCCTGGGAAGGAGAGGAAATGGTACAAGGTTGCAGAAAAGTTCCATGAAGCGCTTAGGCCCCTTTCACACTGGGGCGGTTTTCAGGCGGTACAGCGCTAAAAATAGCGCCTGTACACTGCCTGAAAAAACCGGCCCCATTCACTCCAGTGTGAAAGCCGGCGGGCTTTCACACTGGAGCGGTGCGCTAGCAGGACGGTCAAAAAAGTCCTGCTAGCAGCATCTTTGGAGCGGTATAGGAGCGATGTGTTCACCGCTCCTACCCATTGATTTCAATGGAACACTGCGGTAATACCGCCGCAAAACGCCGCTACGGCGGGGCTTTGCGGGGGATTTTAACCCTTTTTCGGCTGCTCGCGGGGGGTAAAACCGCCCGCGAGCGGCCGAATACCACGGCTAAAACGACAGTAAAGCAGCGCTAAATATAGCGCTGCTTTACCGTCGCCGCGGCTCCCGCCCCAGTGTGAAAGGGGCCTTAGTCTCTGGTAAAAAACTTGATATACATGTTGAAGGAACAGTTGAGTAGAATTATTGAACAGCCTCTACACGTTCCTTGAAAAGGATGTATAGTTTATTGGGATAAACCCTTAAAAATGTACATGGTGGGGCGTTGCCAAGATGGCGACTTAGGAGGACGTGTGGGACAGGAGCTCCGCACCTAGAGGCTACTTTATCCGGCTACTGAGACACACATACCCGCTTGAACTGACCTACAAGCACAGACACTGACTGGGCATGAGAAGAGGTAACTCCGGGACCCCTCGGAAGCGTGCACCTGCCCAGAAATCCCCTCAGGCACCTTGGGGCCCACGTGTACTGAGTTCGGCAGACATGGCGTCCCAGACAGAGCAAGCGGAGCCGTCCACGCTGGGAACGGACCAATTCTCTGCCCTGATGCAGGCAATCTCCGGATGCCAAACCTCGCTGACAGCCAAGATTGAGCAGGTGCAGTTGGAGATGGGACTGGTCAGGAGGGATATGGATAAGGTCCGCGACCGGCTGTCGGAGGCTGAGAGGAGGGTCGGAGGCGCCGAGGACACCCTCCGAGAGCATGACTCCTCCATACGCACTCTGCATATTAAAATGAAGGCGGTGGAATCCCATGCAGAGGACCAGGAAAATCGGAACAGGAGGAACAACCTCCGGGTGGTGGGACTCCCGGAGGGGGTAGAGGGTCGAGACCCGGTGTCATACACTAAACAGCTCCTTCGCGCCCTATTCCCGCAGGCGCCATTCTCCCCGCACTTCGCGGTGGAGAGGGCCCATCGGATGCCATCAGTTAGAGGCCCACCTGGGGCTCAGCCGAGGACATTTATATTCAGGTTGCTCAACTTCCGTGATCGAGACTTAATATTCAGAGAGGCGAGGAAGCTGGGGGAACTGCGTCACGCGAATGCTAAAATCATGCTGTTTCCCGACATTTGACCACGTGAAGGCCCTACTCCGCGCGAGGGGGTTGAAGTACAACATGCTTTTTCCTGCTCGGCTCAAGGTGCTGGACGGAGAGACCTCAAGATTTTTCACCTCCCCTGAAGAGGCCTCGCGCTGGGTGGAGTCCCTCCCCAGGGACCGATAGATGTCTGGAACGGGGTCTCCCCTCCTCTTCGACCTTGATACCAGCTGCCTTTACCGCCCTCGGCTGAGGGCTCCTCTGCTCTACGCTCCGGCCGCGGCGCTTTGACCCTACCGGTGATTATGGACAAGACTACACTGCCAAGGATCGGGAGGTCTATGACAAACTGCTCTCATCACTGAGGTAACTACTCTGGGGCCCAAGGGGGGGCAGTACTTTCCACTGATAGCCTGGACGCACTGCACGGGGTCCGGTCGCATTATACTGGGACAGACCGGGTCGGGCTGGAGTCTATGGGGAGGGAGGTTGATCCCTGCTGCTTCACCACAACGCTCCCCCGTATGGAACTCACACCCCCCCTTTTTTTCTGTTTGCTGCATGATGTTTGAGAGCGGGAGACAGGAACTCGGAACCGATTCCCCCCCTCCCCCCTGCTTATTCTCCTAACGGCCCTGAACGATGCCCGTGCGGGTACGGGTTTCATGCCACCGTACACTGCCCCCCAGGAACAACACTAACGAACAACCTGTAATCGGAGGATTTGCCTGATGGTGAGAGACTGGAGGGAACGATGTGCTGGGGATGGGGAGGGGGGGGCCCTTACGTAGTCTTGGACCCCCTGTGTAAAAACTTATTTTTAATTTTTATTCTTATTTTTTTTTTTTTCTCATTTTTACTCTTATCTGTCCCCCTCGCTTTCCCTCCTGGAGGCGAGGTGGGGGGGGGGGGGGGGTTTCCCCCCCATTGTTTGGCTCAGGTTGTCCCAACTGTGGGACCAAATTTCTCCTGCACAGTTGCAAGTCTCCTAGAACTCATTTAGTATGCCTGCATAGCAATGTAACTAAGTGTGTGCCCTTAGATAAGTCTAAGAGTTGGGTGCTAATCACCCCATGTAATGTCGTTTTGATTTTTCATGTGTCTTCTACTTATTGCCTCTGATGACCTGGACTGCGGAGTCCCATACTCACGTAGTTCGAGAACTGTGTCCTTGGTGTGCTCTCATTACACACCGCCCCCATAGGAATATTTCCTTAGATCTATAGTTTTGGGTTCGGTTTGGGTACTCAAGCGCCTTGTGATATGTTTATTACGGCGCGGGGTGGGTTGGGTGGAAAGTTACGTTTGCTGGTTTTATTTTTGTTTAGTTTTTTCTTTTCTCATTTTTGCTGGCCCTATGGTCTTAGACGACCGTACATAGACCCGCACAATATGCAAACGGTGATGTATGGTATTATGCTCACTTTCCATATGTATCGACAGTGGTATACGACTGACTTGCGGGTGTGGGGGAGGTGTGCCCCCATGGACGATTGGACTGAGGAATACCCCGACACTAATCTAAGCCTAAATACTCCATGGCTCCCTTAAAGATCCTATCATGGAACGTGAGAGGGATGAATGATAAAATAAAGCGCTCCTTAGTATTCCATTATGTGCAGAAACACAACCCCCAAATCTGTATATTTCAAGAAACACACCTGCTGGGTGGGAGAGTTATGGGCCTTAAACGTCCCTGGGTGAACCACCACTACCATGCCACTTACTCTAGTCACGCCAGGGGTGTCAGCATACTAATACACAAATCTCTAGCCTTTGAACTACTTACGGTTAAGCTGGACCCAGATGGACGGTATGTGCTTTTGCACGCTATTATTGATATGGTGGAGATGGTGATAATTGGCATATATGCGCCTCCGTCGGCCACTCTCACATTCCTAAGGTCCATCACTACACTACTGGCCCAATTTCCTACGGACAACATAATGGTGGTAGGAGATTTTAACGCGACCCCGAACCCCTCCCTGGACAAACTATCTCCCGACTCTGACACGGACTCGTCCCTATCAAGATGGGCACGAAACTACGGTTTGGTGGATGTATGGCGGTGGAAGCACCCCCCTGGAGCGCATATATACATGTCATTCCTTGACGCACAATACGCTATCCCGTATAGACCTGTATAATGGTAGCGCCAGTATGCTCCCTAAAATCCGAGACATTAGGGTGCTTCCCCGTGGTATCTCTGACCATTCCCCCTTACTCTGCTCCATACAGACCTTGACTCCTCAGGCAGACAGGATCTGGCGTCTATCTAAATTCTGGATCAGTCACCCTACGCTAGAAATAGAGATAGGCAAACAGATAGCGCAGTACTGGTTGCTGAATGGGGGTACCACATCGCCTAGCAACGACTGGGAGGCCTTCAAGGCATATACTAGGGGTTGTTACATATCCTCTATCAATCGGGAACGTAGGAACGATCAGATAATACTGGAGGAGGCGGAGGAGAAGGCCCAGGCACTCGAGGCACGCTTTGCCCAAACGGCTAACCCCATCACAGCTCAGGATATGAGGGTGGCGTATAGGGAAGTAATGCTGCTCCGGGTGGCTAAGGTCAAAAAAAAACAATTGGTCCAAACACAGCGTATATTTGAACAGGGGGACAAGACCGGGAGGATGTTAGCATGGATTTCTAAGGAACAGACCACGGTATCCGCTATTCCCCGAATCTTGCGAGATGATGGTACGCTGGCGTCAGACCCGGGAGCAGTTAATACCTGCTTTGTAGAATATTACACTAAACTATACTCCTCCCGAGCGCGTTGCACGGACGTGGAACTTGCTAATTACTTAGACTCTGTGACATTTCCGACCCTAGCTCCCCCAGCGAGGGACCTCTTGGATGCCCCGATTTCCACAGAGGAAGTTCGTATAGCGCTAGGCTCATTGCAGGCGGGTAAGACCCCGGGCCTAGACGGTTTGCCTCCAGAGTTCTACAAGCAGTATGCTGAGGAACTAGTGCCCAGACTACACAATATGATTACAAAAACGCTGAAGGACAGGGTCCTCCCTCCATCAATGGCTCAAACCATAATAGTTGTGATCCCTAAGCCAGGGAAGGACCCTCAACTGTGTTCGTCCTACCGGCCTATCTCCCTTTTAAACTCAGATGCAAAAATCTTGACCAAGATCCTGGCCAGACGCCTAAACGAAGTGATACTAACCCTAATCCACGAAGATCAGTCAGGTTTCATGCCCGGTAAGGGGACGGACATTAATCTTCGAAGGTTATATGCGTGCTGGCTTCGGGTAGGGGGGACGCCCAGCCTGCGGTGGTAGCCTCTCTGGACGCAGAGAAGGCCTTCGACTCGGTCGAATGGCCCTATCTGTGGGAGGTGCTCCGCAGGTTCGGTTTTGGCCCAATCTTTATTTCTTGGGTGGAAGCAGTATATAGGAACCCCACAGCCAGGGTCCGCACAGGTTCGGCTCTCTCACCACCTTTCGCCCTGGGTAGGGGTACAAGACAAGGGTGCCCCCTATCGCCAGGGTTGTTCGCACTAGCCATAGAACCAATGGCGATACTTATAAGGTCCAGCCAGGAAATACAGGGTGTCACGATAGGCCCAATACACGAAAAGGTTTCGCTATATGCCGACGACACCCTTCTATACCTCAAAGATGACGGTGTCTCTCTCCATAAGGCTCTAACAGTCATCAACACCTTTGGGGAATACTCGGGGTTGTGTATTAACTGGGGTAAATCTATACTATTCCCCTTACATCCCGATAATACTCCACGGCTATCGGATGCACAACTGCAGAGGGTCTCTCAGTTCAGGTACCTAGGGGTTGAAATACACCGGGATCTAGGTCAATTTATCAATCTAAACTTGACCCCGATAGTATCACACCTGTCACAAAGGTGTGCGGCCTGGAAGGCCCTCCCGCTTACACCGGTGGGGCGCGTCAATCTTATTAAGATGACAATACTTCCAAAATTCACATACCTCTTCAGACAGACACCTGTAGTGGTGCCCGTCTCCTTTTTCAAAAAGGTTGATAGTATCCTAACCAGTTTCATATGGAAAGGGGCGACACCTAGAATAGCAAAGACAACCCTTCAACTTCCACTTACGCTGGGAGGGCTGGCCCTGCCGAATCTCATGAAATATTATTGGGCGGCGGTATTGGTCACTGTTCAGTGGTGGCTATCCGTGCACCTGACCAACCCTGCGTCTGCACTAGAAGCCGCACTAATGGGCTCTCAGGTGGAGCTCAGAAACCTGATATTTAGGGGTCCTACATCCAACCCGGAGATATCCACCCCCATGAAACCCACCCTCAAAGTGTGGGACAAGGTATATACATTGTTGCAGGAACCAGATGTGTGGTCCCCCCACACCCCACTGTGGGGTAACCCCCAACTGCCCCACTTCCATTCTATTCCTGATCCAATCATATGGATCAGGCATGGAATCGCACAACTGATAGATGTGGTCACTGGGGGGAATCTAACCTCCTTTGATGACCTAAAAAGAGATAGGGGCCTACCAAACTTTATGTTCTTTAGATTCCTCCAGTTACGCCATGCATACCAAACTCAATTCCCTCGGGCGATCGTGCTACAGATGTCGACTCTAGAGTCTAATCTGAGATCCGCTGAAAAAGGGGGCACGCTCTCTACACTCTACAACATGCTGGTGGTTCTGGACACCTCTAAAGTAACACAGCTGTATAATAACTGGCAGGCAGATATCCCTGAACTGGCTGATGATGATTGGGAGGAGGGCATTCAACAATACTTGCCATTAATGATTTCTGCTAGGGATAGGTTCGCACAGCTGAAATTCCTACACCGTACCCAATATTCACCTGCTCGCCTGGCAAGGATCTATCCTGGTCGATCAGCGGTGTGCCCCAGGTGTGGCCAGGATGACGCAGGTTTTTTTCATGTTGTCTGGCCTTGTCCCCGAATAGAGGTATTCTGGAGGGAGGTGTTGGCGGATATCAACTCCATAGGGAAAATTAGGGTCCCCTACAGCCCCATCCCCCTCCTGTTGGGGGTCTGCGACTTCCTTGAGGCTCCCCAAAAGAGGAAGCTCTTTGTCTTTTACGCATCCTACTATGCCAGAAAAGCCATACTTTTGCTTTGGAACCAAACCCAACCCCCCACTAGACAGCTATGGATGAAGCTGATTAATGACGCCTTGCCCCTCTACAAGCTGACGTACCTGGGCAGGAACTGCCCGAACAAATTCGACAAAATTTGGGCCCCTTGGGTGTCAGCACGTGACCTGACCCTAGACTAAAAAACGGTCCATCCCATCTGGCCCATACATGACTGGTGTGTTGCAACAGGTGCCATAGGTTTGCCATGGGGTATTTTTCCCTTTTCTATTGTGCTTTATGCCTCGATCCACTTGCCACCCTACTTTTCGCTAGGAACTGGGAAAGTTCTGTGATAAAGTGTAATCCCAATCTAAATCACCTGCATATATGTACAAATGTTTATGTTTATCTCATGTCTGAAACACCTTTGTACCGTGCATAATACTCTGTTGGTCTGTTGAAAAATAAATAAAGTTTATGTTAAAAAAAAAAAAAAAAAAAAATGTACATGGTAACTGGCCAACCGAGTGCCAATGTATTAATCCACAGATGTAGTTGGTCCATGTGGTTCTGCCAGTTGAGGAACCCTCTTTCCCTTTTCTGGATGGATGTAAGGCTTTAAACCCATCCAGAAAAGGGGGTTCCTCAACTGTCCATCCTTCGTGTGGTTGTGACCATTGACCAGCACAACAGCAACACCATTGGTGCACAGTGACACATCTGGGACCCTTCCATCTAGAAACTGGCAGAACCACATGGACCAACTACATCTGTGGATTGATACATTGGCACTCGGTTAGACAGTTACCATGTACGTTTTTAACGGTTTATCCCAATAAACTATACATCCTTTTTCAAGGAACGTGTAGAGGTTGTTCAATGGTTCGACTCATGATAAGACCGTCTTCCCTCGACATTTATATCAAGTTTATACCAAAGTCTAAGCGCTTCATGGAACTTTTCTGCAACCTTGTTTTAGTGTATAGCGTATTTAGGAGAGCCCATTGATTTCAATGAGCTGCCAAACGCACAGGAACACGTACAAAGTACTGCAGCCATGATTTTTAAAATGGTGCTGTACAAAACCACATGGGGTACCAAGACCCCTTTCACACTGTGCCATCAAATGTAAAGCGGCGTTATTTTTAGCGGCGCTATTTGGCCGATATCGGGCGGTTTTAACCCCTTGCTAGCGGCCGAAAAGGGGTTAAATCCGCCTGCAAAACCCCGCCGGAGCGGTGTTTTGCCGGCGGTATCACAGCGCTGCCCCATTGAGTTCACCGCTCCAAAGAAGCTGCTGGCAGGACTTTTTCTGACGCCCTGCCAGCGCACCGATTCAGTATGAAAGCAATGGAGCAGCTGTTTTAGGGGGGTCTGCAAAACGCCTCAGTGTGAAAAAGGTCTTAGTGTTTTGTTCGCTGCAAACGCACCCGCATTTACTAGATGTCTGGAAACACCATTAAGAATTATGCAGTTCGGTGCAGCGTGATTTAAAAAAAAAAAATGGGGGTAGGGCCCATTGCTGCCTATTCGCAGGACACATGTCACAATAATGTGAACCTAGGCTTGCACCCTTTCTGACATTTTCCACAATTGGGCTTTTATTAGGGTTGCACTAATGCCACTTTTTTAAGACTGATACTTTTTTATTTTTTTCCAAGTACTCGCACAATGTCATGTGACAGTGGCACTAATATGCAACACTGATGGACTGTCAGTTTTTATTTTTTTTATTACATTTTTTTTTTTTTTTTTACAATTTTTAGTAATAAAGCTCTGGCTAGGCACACATCTAACCCATTGATCGCTCGTGATGTTAACCCCTTCCCAGCCAGTGTCATTAGTACAGTGACATTGCATATGTTTAGCACTAATCATTGTATTACTGTTACCGGTCCCTCCGAAAAGTGTCAGTTAGTGCCCCGGCTATAAGTCCTGCTATAAGTCGCTGATTGCTGCCATTACTAGTAAAAAATGTTTTCAAAGTAACCCATAGTTTATAGACACTATAACTTTTGTGAAAACCACTTGCTGCGATTTGTTTATTTTTTTTTTACCAAAAATATGTAGCAGAATACATGAAGTAGTTAATAAATGCCCCATGTTGTATCCTAATAGTGCAAAAACATATTTGGGAAGCACTCACCAATGCGTTTAAATTCAAGATGGTGCTGCCATAAGACCAACAAGCATTAGCGAACATATTACAGCGCACACATTCAAGAATGACGTTTCCCATCCTAATAGTGTGCTGATAACATTTGTATTTTTTTTTTTTTTTTACTCTGATGGTGCTATCCATCGATGGGTCACCATCGCCCTGCTGATTATTTAGGTTTATAGCTGTAAGGAATACATACAATTTTAATTTTGCCCCTATACAAATCATTAGTATGACCTCTTCTGTGATATGCAGTTCAGTTTTGGGCACCAGTTCATCAGTTTGTGGGGGGGGGGGGGGGGGAAGGACACCAATTTTATTTGGGTACAGCATCACACAATTGTCCGTTAAAGTAATACAGTGCCGTATTGCAAAAAATGTCCTGGTCAGCACAGGGGGTAAATCTTTTATTAATTATTTTTTTTATTTTTAGTTTTATAATTTTTTAATTTTAATTATTATAATTTTTTTATTTTATATTTTTGTTAAAAATGTTTATTTTTTAATTTTATAATTTGTTTTTTGGTTTTTTAAATTTATTTATTATTAATATTTTAAATTTATTTTTTTATTAATTTTTTTATATTTTTTTTTTTTTTTTTTATTTTTTTTTATTATTTTATTTTTTAATTTTATTTAATATTTTATTTTTAATATTTTTTTTAATTTTTTAAAATTTTTTTTTTTTAATTAATTTTTTTTAAGTTTTAATTTTTATTTTATTTTTAATTATAATTATTATTTTTATAATTTTTTATTTTTTTTTATTTATATTTTTTTTTTTTTTTTTATTTTTTTTTTTTTTTTATTTTTTATTTAATTATTTTTTTAATTTTTTATTAATTTTTTTTTTTTTTTTTTTTTTTTTTTTTTTTGTTTGTATTTTTTTTTTTGTCCGGAGGTCAAATGGTTAAAGTGGATATTTCTTCCGCTTTGAGTCTGCTTGAATACATTGCTGACATGTCGTGATATACAGTGACACTATCATTTTATCTTTAAATTCAGTCTTAGGCTGAGATGATGCCATCAGTCTGTTGCAGACAAGAGAAAGCATTTCCTCCGTCTCCTCTCCCCCAGTGATCAGACTGCTCATTGCAACTAATAACAAATAGAGATGAGCTCGGGAGTGTCCTAGTCTGAACCTACCTGAGCAAGCCCACCAGGAAGCATGCACCTTAACTAGGCCAAGGCATTCCAGACCCTGGACCCTGGATCCACACCTTGCATGCCCTATGTATATGTGTGGTTTGGGGGGGGGGGGGGGTTAATGTCAGGGCCGTAGTAGCGCCAGGGTATACATGATTGTGTCGTCTCTGAGCCAATATCTCAGTCCAGGAAGTAGATGTTGAACCTGGATGATGCCTGAACAAAGCTGGCTCCATCTTTCTGGTGAAGAATTTAGATAGCTGTATCTGTGAGAGGTAATAAATTCCCGAAAATGTTATATTTATGCATTAAGTGTATGTGTGAAAAAAATATATCTGCTGCTAGGTCCGCTTTAAAGTGCTTGGTAACTCGCTATACTATGATCATGCCATCCTCTCTGTTATATAAAGCTATGTGTCCTTGTGCCTGTGGTAAATAAAAAAAAAAAAAAAAAATGCAGATTATACCGTATATATCAGAGCGGCTCCAGGTGCTCACGTGACTCTTCGACTCTCTCCTCTCCCTGGCTGACAGCTATAGGGGGCGGGGTCGAGTGCTGCCACTGACATCAGCCAGAGAGGAGAGAGATCCGAGGAGTCACGTGAGCGCTGGGAGTCGCTCTGATACATAAAAAAAAAAAATGCTGATTTATACCGTATATATCAGAGCAGCTCCCAGTGCTCACATGACTCCTTGACTCTCTCCTCTGCCCGGCTGACAGCTATAGGGGGCGGGGTCGAGCACTGACATCAGCCGGAGAGGAGAGAGATCCGAGGAGTCACATGAGCGCCGGAAGCGGCTCTGATATATCGGGTATAATCAGCATTTTTTTTTTTTTATCAGAGCCGCTTCTGGCGCTCATATGACTCCCGGATCTCTCTCCTCTCCGGCTGATGTCAGTGGCAGTGCTCGACCCTGCCCCCTACAGCTGTCAGCCAGGCAGAGGAGAGAGTCGAGGAGTCATGTGAGCGCTGGGAGCTGCTCTGATATATACGGTATAATCGGCACATCAGTTACACATAACGTTGTATAACAGAGGGGGTGGCATGATCGTGGTATAGATATGATTGCACCAGGAGGGGAGGCTCGTGGAGTGGACGGAGCTGACAGGCAGGGAAGGGAGGGAGGAGGAGGACACAGACACAAGAGCGCAGGGCTGCGGATGGCGGAAGCACATAACTGACCACGGTGTCAGGGCTCAGCAGCCATGATATACCGTGGTCAGTTTACAGGGGGGAGGGTATAGCCAGGCAGGATCAGCCAGGTATTTCAGGTGATACAGGGGGTCAGATGACACAGCACAAGCACTGTGCTGTATAACATGCTTTAGCCACCTGTGTCACCTCTGCCACACCTGTGCCATACCAGTGCCACCTCTGTGCCACCTATGTGCCACACCAGTGCTTCCAGAGCCACACCAGTGCCACACCAGTGCCCATCAGTGCCACCTAAATTTTGTGGAAAAAAAAAATTGTCATTTTGCAAAGAATTGTGGGAAAAAAATGACACCATGCCTCTTACTAAATACCAATGTCTACTTTCAAAAAATGGGTAATTTGGGGGGGTATTTGTACTTTCCTGGCTTGTTTGGGTCGCAAGAAATGATATAGGCCACCAGTACATCAGGTGTGCTCAATTTTTATGATTCGCACCACCGTTTGTAGACTCTAACTTTCACAAAGACCAAATAATATCCACTAATTTGGGTTATTTTTACCAAAGATATGTAGCAATATAAATTGTGGCCAAAATGTATGAAGAAAAATTAATAATTTGCAAAATTTTATCACATAAACTAAGAAAAATTCATTTTTTTTCAAAATTTTCCGCCTTTTTTCATGTATAGCGCAAAAAATAAAAAACCCAGAGGTGATCAAATACCACCAAAAGAAAGCTCTATTTGTGTGAAAAAAAAGGACGAAAATTTCATATGGGTACAGTGTTGTATGACTGAGTAACTGTCATTCAAAATGTGAGAGCACGAAAGCTGAAAATTGGTCTGGTTATTAAGGGTGTTTAAGTGCCCAGTGGTCAAGTGGTTAAGGAAACAGGATCAATTTATTTTTATTTTTTTGGGGTCACAAACACTTTTAAGCACTTGCTGCCCAGATTGGCATTAGCAATTCACTTGGTAGCTGGAGATGATTTTCCTTCAAAACCAATGGAAGACGAATGTGTGGTATAGCGTGTTCTCTTCTTACCACACAGTATCAGTGATATTGTATATTACAAGATGGACAGATTGACCTTGTACTTTATCCTAGATGAGGACACGCTGTACACCCTGCAAGAGGAACCGGAGGAATGCGAAGTTCCCAGACTGGTGCTCAGTTCTCAGTTACCTGATGTGGACTCCATGGAGGAACCATCTGGACCAGGACCTATGGTTAGTGTGGACTATCAGGCAGAGAACACAGTGCCGGTTCCAAAAGAGCCTGAGAAGTGAGTACCAGCTCTCGCCTCTCTATCCTAGTATGTGGGTCAACTTCTATCTATCATCAATAGGTATAGATACTTTTATTGCTGGTATTCCCTCATTTTGTGTGTTTTTTCCCGAACAACCTTATGTTTCCTAACAGAATTCCTAGAACGAAAGTGTCTTTATATCTGATTTATTTTTTGCTATAACCATACATTTTTAACCACTTCAATACCACACATAGTCAAGGTGGATCTCCCATCCTGGGGGGGCATCATATGACGTCCTACCGTTCCCGGCTGCCTAGGGGATGTCCGCCGGGCACCCGCGATTGCCCGTGAAAACTGCGGGACCGTGGAGCTGTGTGTGTAAACACACAACTCCACGTCCTGTCAGTGGAGAGGAGACCGATCATGTGATCCCAGTACGGAGGAACACCGATCGGTCTCCTCCCCTCCCGAGTCCCCTCCCCCCACAGTTAGAATCACTACAATAGGGAACATATTAACCCTGCAGCGCCCCCTAGTGTTAACCCCTTCCCTGCCAGTCACATTTACACAGTAATCACTGCAATTTTATAGCAACGATCGCTGTGTAAATGTGAATGGTCCCAAAAATGTGTCAAAAAGTGTCCGCCGCAATGTCCCAGTCACGAAAAAAAAAAACAGATCGCCGCCATTACTATTAAAAAAAAAAAAAATGCAATAAATCTATCCCCTATTTTGTAGACGCTATAACTTTTGCGCAAACCGATCTATATACGCTTATTGCGATTTTTTTTTTTTTTTTTTTTTTTTTTTTTTTTTTTTTATAACAAAAATATGTAGAAGAATACTTATCGGCCTAAACTGAGTAAAAAAATTGTTTTTTTTTTTTTTAAAATGGGTTTATTATAGCAAAAAGTTAAAAAATATTGTGTTTTTTTTTTTTCAAAATTGTTGCTCTTCTTTTGTTTATAGCGCAAAAAATAAAAACCGCAGAGGTGATTAAATACCACCAAAAGAAAGCTCTATTTGTGGGAAAAAAAGGACATTTTGTTTGTGTGCAACATCGCACGACCGCACAATTGTTAGTTAAATCGACGCAGTGCCGAATTGCAAAAAGTGCTCTGGTAAGGAAGTGGGTAAAATCGCCCGGTGTTGAAGTGGTTAAAAGAATTTACCTTGAGGCTGGGCTCACACTGATGCGGTGCGGGAACCACAGTGATTCCTGTGCGCATCTGAATTAAAAGGCAGGTCACACCGCTCTCTGCGAACCACTGCAGGTGTCAATATAAAGTTAATGACACCCCCAAATCGGTTCGCAGAACGCAGTGCGGGCTGTGGGATCGGATCGCATGGGTTCTGAACATCCATGCCATCGGACTCCAGTGCGGACCAAAAAAAGGGGTCTTGCACCATTTTGGTGCGAATGCGATTTCAGCCATACAAAAACGATATGGCAGAATTTGCATTGCACAGACATCGTATTTGATGTTCACAGGAATGCGATGTCTGCAATAGCATAAGTTCCAGGCCTGGGGGAGCATATGACTCACTCCCCTTCCTAAAAATCCTTAAAGTGGAACTTTAGTCAGAAAATCTTGATGACTTCAGGCTGGCCCCCGTTTGCAGGTATAGCTATGTAAAACATTACAAATAAATGTCTATACTGTTTAACCACATAAGCCCCGGACCATTTTGCTGGCCAAAGACCAGATCGCTTTTTGCGATTCGGCACTGCGTCGCTTTAACTGACAATTGCGCGATCGTGCGACGTGGCTCCCAAACAAAATTGACGCCCTTTTTTTCCACAAATAGAGCTTTCTTTTGGTGGTATTTGATCACCTCTGCGTTTTTATTTTTGGCGCTATAAACAAAAAAAGAGCGACAATTAAAAAAAAAAAAAAAAAACATTCTTTTTTACATTTTGCTATAATATCCCCAAAAAATGTATAAAAAAAAAATAAAATAATTTTTCCTCAGTTTAGGCCGATACGTATTCTACATATTTTTTGTGAAAAAAAAAAAATCCCAATAAGCGTTTATTGATTGGTTTGCGCAAAAGGTTATAGCGTTTACAAAATAGGGGATAGTTTTATGGCATTTTTATTAATAATTATTTTATTTTTTTACTAGTAATGGTGGCGATCAGCGATTTTATTTATTTTATTTTTTTTATCGTGACTGCGACATTATGGCAGACACATCGGACATTTTTGACACATATTTTTGGGACCGTTGTCATTTATACAGCAATCGGTGCTATACAAATGCACTGATTTCTGTGTAAATGACACTGCAGTGAAAGGGTTAACCACTAGGGGGCAGTGTAGGGGATAAGTGTGCCCTGGGGAGTGTTTCTAACTGTGGGGGGGCGTGGCTACGTGTGACACGTCGCTGATCTCTGCTCCTGATCACAGGGAGCTATGATCAGTGACACTGTCACTAGACCGAACGGGGAGATGCTTGTCTTCATCTCAATGAGGCAAATCACGGGTAACCCCGCAGCGATCGAGTCCGCGCGACCGGACTCACGGAGGTCGGCAGCGCGCACACGATGGCAAGGTGGCAAATTTAAAGGGACGTACAGGTATGCCCATTTGCCCAGCCGTGCCATTCTGCCGACGTACATCGGCGCGCGCCAGTCGGGAACCGGTTAAAGAGGAAGTAAACCCTGATGGGTTTTACTTCCTCTTTTTGCTCCCCGCAAGGCCTGCAAATGAAAAGCATAATGGGCTAGTATGCATCTCAATATCACTGACACTTACCTGTAAACGAAGCCCGCGCTGTCCCCTGAGCAGGCCGCGTCCATCTTCGCCCCTCCTTCTTCCGGGGGCCACGGACTCCGGCTCTGTGACTGGCCGGAGTCGCGTGACGTCACTCCCGCGCATTCACGTGGGAGCCGTCAATCACGGCACACGCTGGGGGAAGAAACGGCACAGTGGTCCGTTTCTTCACAGCGCATGCGCCGATGATGACATCGGCGCACTACAAGTGAAATGCCTCTTAAACGGCGCACGTTTAGGGGATATTTCCACTACCTATAGGTAAGCTTTAAACTAGGCTTACCTATAGGTAAAAGTGACCAAAAAGGGTTTACAACCACTTTAAAATCCAGTAATAAACTCTCCTCCTGCTCTGCACATGCTCAGTTGCTCCCCATTTTGCTGAGTTTGTAGAGGTCGATCTGCTGACGGCCTTAAAGTTGAATTAAGACTTTATAGCCAAGGAAGCTCCTTCTGTTTGATCTGTATGGTACTCCACATGTGATGAGTTATGACACCAGTTATTTGATGCTTTGACAGTTTGGTTGAGGACACAAGAAAATGTGACAGTTTAGTAATCCCGGCATTCCAGGAATGTAACTGTTTTTTTAAATCACTAAATCCACTTTATGATTTGCAGCTGTTCTGGGGCTCTGAGCTTCAACATAATGACATCCTCCAGCAAGAAGAAACAGGAACAATGCTGGAGGCAATTTACACACTTTGGTAGCAGAATAATTAATGTGGAATGTATGTTCCTTGCTAAAGAACTTTTTTTTTTTTTTTTTTTAATTAAGTTGTTATGAGTAAAGTTCTGCTTTAACCAGAGGCGTATCTAGTGAAAATGGCGCCTATGGCAAGCACTGAAACTGCGCCCCTTAAAAACATTTGCGGCCTTACCAGCACCCATAAATGCAGTAACATCAGCACCCATAAATGCAGCCTTACCAGCACCCATAAATGCGGCCTCACCAGCAACCAAAAATGCAGTAACATCAGCACCCATAAATGCAGCCTTACCAGCACCCATAAATGCAGTAACATCAGCACCCATAAATGCAGTAACATCAGCACCCATAAATGCAGTAACATCAGCACCCATAAATGCAGTAACATCAGCACCCATAAATGCAGCAATATCATCACCCATAAATGCGGCAACATCAGCACCCATAAATGCGGCCTTACCAGCACCCATAAATGCAGTAACATCAGCACCCATTAATGCGGCCTTACCAGCACCCCAAAAATGCAGTAACATCAGCACCCATAAATGCGGCCTTACCAGCACCCATAAATGCTGCGCCAGCGCCTCTGACATTGTACAGAGGTAGAGAGGGAGTAGGATCACCAGTGGCCGGGTGCCCTAGGCGGCTGCCTAGTTTGCCTAGTGGTAGTGCCGGTGTTCTGTCGAGAAGTACATGCGCAGAACGGAGCCTCAGAACAGCTGAGTTTAAGATCAGCTGTTTCGCGTTGCCGAGGCATGTTCATGTAGGTGAGGACGGATATTTACATAAAGGGGCAGATATTTCAATGATGGCCAGTGCTAGCGGCGGAATTTTTATCGCTGAACAAACAAATCTGGTAAAGAAATCTTTATGTAATATAGAAAAAGCTGCCCTTCAATTGACTAAACGCCCCGCATCGTTCAAAATGAAAAGCAGATAAAGATTTATTTTGCATATTTCTTTGGCCATCGATACAAATTCCGCTGCCAGCACTGCCCATCATTGAAATATCCGCCCCCTTCATGTAAATATCCGTCCCTCCCTACATGAACGTGCCTCGGCCACACGGGACAACAGCTGATCGTAAACTCAGCTGTTCTGCGGCTCCGTGCGGCGCATGCGCAGTTCCACCTGGGCACTATTCGATAGCCGGGCATTTCTCGACAGAGCACCGGCCCTGTCTGCTTGGTACATGCGCAGAATCACACATGATGACTTTAAGTCATCACCATGTGCGATTGTGCGTGTGTGCCAGGCCAAAGCAGAAGCAAGCAGCCAATCAAATATAGTGCTCAATATGGATTAAATAAATATGCTTAGCCATAGATATCATATAAAAAGTGTAATAAAAGTGATTTCTGCAAAAGCAGGCACTACTTGCACAAATCACTTTATTATACTTTATTTGTGATATCTATGGCTAAGTATATTTATTTAATCCATATTGTTTGAGCACTATATTTGATGCTCAAGATCGTGGACTGACTGGTTCTGTACTTGTACCTGCTTTTAGGCTGCAGTGCTAATCCTTCCAGGTGTTGCTGCCTGGGGGTTCCAAATGTTTCTATTCTTTTCTCTTCTCTCTAGTGACATAGTCCAGCCTCCAGAGTCCTCACAGTCACGTCACTGACCATGTCACAGTCGCGTGACATCACAGACCTGGGATACCCCGCTCCGGGGAGAAGCTGAAGCAGCTGCAGAAAGGAGGGTAGGCGGAGCATTAGGCTCTGCCTCCGCCAGTTACACTACGGCTACGTAGATGACCCGGGCGAGTCAACTCATCAGCCGTCATGGGGGCGACTGTCGCTTCCCTCCTCACCTCCTCACATGCTAATGAATTGCTGTGCCGGCGCTGCGCTCCAGCAGGCCGGCCGTGGCGCCGGGGACTACATTAGTGCAGGAGGCGGCCGCGAGAGGACGGGTGGGACTTTTTTATTGTGCGGGGGGGGCTTTTTTGCCGCCCCCCCCACATGGCGCCCATGGCACTTGCCATGGCTGCCATACCCTAGATACGCCACTGGCTTTAACCACTTAAGCCCCGGACCATTTGGCTGGCCGAAGACCAGAGCACTTTTTGTGCACAATTTGCGATTCGGCACTGCGTCGATTTAACTGACAATTGCACGGTCGTGCGACGTGGCTCCCAAACAAAATTGACGTCCTTTTTTTTCCCCACAAATAGAGCTTTCGTTTGGTGGTATTTGATCAGCTCTGCGTTTTTTTTATTTTTGCGCTGTAAACAAAAATAGAGCGACAATTTTGAAAAAAAAAATCATTATTTTTTACTTTTTGCTATAATAAATATCCCCCAAAAATATATAAAAAAACATATTTTTTTTTCCTCAGTTTAGGATAAACTTATTCTTCTTCATATTTTTGGTAAAAAAAAATCGCAATAAGTGTTTATTTGGTTTTCGCAAAAGTTATAGAGTTTACAAAATAGGGGTTCATTTTATGGCATTTTTTATTAATAATTTTTTTTTCCACTAGTAATGGCGGCGATCATCGATTTTTTTTTTTATCGTGACTGCGACATTATGGCGGACACGTCAGACAATTTTGACCCATTTTTCGGACCATTGTCATTTTTACTGCGATCATAAAATTGCACTGATCACTGTAAAAATCACACAGTGGCAGTGAAGGGGTTAACCACTAGCTGGCTTGGAAGGGGTTACGTGTGTCCTAGGGAGTGATTCTAACTGTTAGGGGATGTGGCTACGAGTGACACGTCACTGATCACCGCTCCCGATCACAGGGAGCAGTGATCACTGACAGTGTCACTAGGCAGAACGGAGAGATGCTTGTTTACATCAGCATCTCCCCATTCTTCTTCTCCGTGAGACGATCGCGGGTATCCCCGCGGACATAGAGTCCGCAGGACTCGCGATCCTACTTATGGAGCTCGCGGGCTGAGTCGCGCGTGTGACCACACAGTGGCAAATTCGAAGGGATGTACAGGTATGCCCATTTGCGCAGCCATGCCATTCTGACGAAATATATGTGGCGAGTCGGCAAGTGGTTAAAGTGGTTGTAAACCTCATGAAATCTGAACAAAGCACATATATCTGTAGTGTTTACTTATCTCTCTCCAAAGCTCTAAGATGCTATGAGAGTTTCTTCAGATTTTTGTCTGATTTACCAAAACCTTGCAATGCAAGGGCCTGCCTGATTGCATTGAAATTGAGCCCTTTCACACTGGGGTGGGTGGGAGTCTGCGGTAAAGCGGCGCTATCTTTACTAGCGCTTTACTGTAGTTTTAGCTGCGCTATTTGGCCACTAGCGGGGCGGTTTTAGCCCCACAAAGCGCCGCTGCAGTGGCAGTTTGGTGGCACTGACCCATCGTAAAGCCCACAAGCATGTTCCGGGATACGGTGCAGCTGAGTGACCAGCATGCACTGCCCGTTCTCACGTTGCCATCACAATGGGCAGCGGCGTCGGAAGTGCCCACCCCGTTGTGATGGCAACAAAGCCCTCGGCGCTGCCCACTGACTCCTGGGAAATGATGACACACAGGGAAGTGACGTCAGGAGCTGCAGTGAGGAAGGGGAAGATTTGTGCAGGAATTAAAAAGTAAGTAAAAAAAATTTTAAATTCTCCAAATGTAATTTGTTAGATTATTTGCTGCACAGTTATGAAAAAAATATTTTTCTGGGTGGAACTCCGCTTTAACCCAGTAACAGTTCATAATTTTAGCACTGATCACTGTATTGGTGTCACTGGTTCCCAAAAAAGTGTCACTTAGTGTCCGTTTTGTCCGCCGCAATGTCACAGTCCCGCTAAAAATCGATGATTGCCGCCATTATTAGAAAAAATTAATTAATAAATAAAAACCCTTTCAATATTTCCCATAGTTTGTAGATGCAATCCAATCAATATGTGCTTATTGTGATCTTTTTAACCAGAAATATGTAGCAGAATACACATTGGCCTAAACCGATGAAGAAATTTGATTTTTTTTTTTTTTTTTTTTCCTTTTATTTTTACATTTTTTATTGGATGTGTTTTATAGCAGAAAGTACTAATATATATATATATATATATAAATAAATATAATATCATTTTTTTTTTTTTATTATTTCGCATTTTTTTTGTTTTCTAGCGCAAAAAATAAAAAACCTGCAGAGGTGATCAAACACTACCAAAAGAAAGCTCTATTTTTGTGGGAAAAAGGACTTAAATGTTTATGGGTGCAGCGTCGTACAACCGCGCAATTGTCAGTTAAAGCGACGCAGTGCAGAATCGCAAAAAAATGGCCTGGTCATTAAGGGGGTAAATCCTTCCCAGGGCTGAAGTGGTTAATAAATGCCCCATGTTGTATCCTAGTAGTGTGCTGATAACATTTTGTATTTCTTTTTTTTTTGTTTTTTCTACTCTGATGGTGCTTTCTATCAATGGTTCACCATAGTGCACTGGTGACTATTTAAGTTTTTAGCTGTAAGGAATACAATAGAATTTTAATTTTGCGCCTATACAAATCATTAGTATGACCTCATCTGGAATATGCAGTTCCGTTTTGGGCACCAATTCACAAAAAGGGATATCGTACAAGTGCAGAGAAGGGCAACAAAAATGATAAGCATGGAGAAACTCGGCTATGAGGAAAGATGAAGAAATTAGACCATGCTTTACTGTATTGTACTATATAGAAAGGTTTTCTATTTGTGGTGTATTTTTTATTTATTTTTTGTTTTTTTGTGTTGAAAAAGATGGGCTTGTCTTTTTTTTTTTTTTTTCAACCTGACTACTGCATGTAAGGATTCTGTGGATTTGTTCATTTTCCTTCCTGCCACATGACAGCGCTGGTATTTGCTGATTGGTCGCAGAGGCACCCAGTTGCTGCTGCAAGTATTTGATTGGGTGGGTTTTTTTAATACTTGTTTCCTGCCGCACACTGTGGTTCCCTCATTGGCGTGCATGTCTTGTAGGAGGAGCAAGTGGGAGAAACCACAGCATGTGGAAGGGGAAGCGGGTATTCCAAATACCTGAAAGCGAAGCTGTAATGTTTCAACAAGCGCTTCATTTACAACTCGCACATACCTAAAACTTGCAGTGTGCGCTTTTTTTTCCTTCTGTTTGCATCAGGAAGAAGAATCGGCACTCCCGGGCTGCAGATGCTGATGGAGTGTTGGAGATGTTCCACTGTCCCTATGAGGGCTGTGTCCAGGTCTACACGGCTCTTGCCAGCTTTCAGGTATGACTATAGTAGGCTGACTATATACACCTTTCCTCTTCCCCCACTTTGTAGATGTTCTGATCTCCCTCCCTGTATCCGTTGTTCGGCTTCATGCCGTATGCACTGTTGTGTTTCAGCAGTGGTACGGGGTAGAGATGCACTGAAATTTCGGCCACTGAAACATTTCAGACGAAAATGGTGTTATTGGCATTGGTCCGATAAGAGAAAAAGGTGGCGATAATGGCACCGAAAATGCACACGATCATACTGCGATTTACCGCAAATTTGCGTCCATTTTGCGCCAATTTTCATGGCTTATGGTGTATTTTTCATAGGTCATGTGACTCAAAAAACGCATTAAAAACAGTTTTATGATTCATTCCTTTCAATGCATTTGAACTGGAAGGTGCATTTTTTTTATTTTTTATTTTTTTTTTTTTTTTTTTTACCAAAAATGCAGCAAGCAGGATTTTTAACACCACAATGGAAGCGCAACGGACCAGTATGAAGACAGACATAGAATTTAGGATGCAGACATATGCCTGCCAATAGGAATCTATCTAGACCAGTGATTCTCAACCAGGGTTCCTCCAGAGGTTGCTAGGGGTTCCTTCAGCATTGGGCAATTTCTGCCTCTCAGATAAGTTCCCACTGACACCATTGATCTTTTTAACTATCTGTAAGGGGGTAATTCTTCCCAATGACCACAAGTGTAAGGACCATTCTTCCCACTGACCATCACACTACTGTATCATGAGTTGTAGATTTCTAATTTTTAGCAGGGGTTCCCCCAAGACCGGATAACTATTTTAAGGGTTCCTCTGTGTTCAAAAGGTTGAGAAATGCTGACCTAGACCCACTATCTACAACCAATGATGTTTAGAATGATATCTTTTATAACATTGCAATGTGCCGCTCAGATGACATGTCTGTATATATGTTTGAATTTACAACAAATATTTATTTATCAATTCATTTTATATCCTTTAGGGCCCTTTCAGACTCGCGGATCCGTATTCAGCCATCCGCTTGCTCAGCAAGGATCGCTCCATTGATCCCCGCTGAGCCGGCGGATGACAAGTCCGTCTCTGCACAGTGTGCAGACCTGTCAGATCGCCGCTCTCCCCTATGGAGGGATCAGATGATTACGGACCGCACGTGTGAAAGGGCCCATACCGTGAAGCCAATATGTATGCAATCATGATATATATTTTTTGATGTCCAGGCCCTGAATGTATGTGTGTGTATATAAATGAAATTAACAGTTTTTACTTGTCTGTTCATAATTATGGGTGTATCATGTTACGAAAGGTGAACTTATCCCTTAACCGGTTCCCGACTGGCGCACGACGATGTACATCGGCAGAATGGCACGGACAGGCATAAGGGCGTACAGGTACGTCCCTTTTAAGAATGCCGCTGTGCCATTGCGTGCGCGCCAATCGGGACCCCCGTGACTCGATCGCCGCGGGGATACCCGCAATCGTCTCATGGGAAGGCTGAACGGGGAGATGCGGAAGTAAACAGCATCTCCCCGTTCTGCCTAGCAACAAGTGACACTGATCTCTGCTCCCTGTGATTGGAGCAGAGATCAGTGTTCACTAAAACACAGCCATGCCCCCCACAGTTAGTAACATGCCCCTAGGAACACTTAACCCCTACACTGCCACTCCCTGGTTAACCCCATTCACTGCCAGTGTCATTTACACAGGAATCAGTGCATTTAAATAGCACTGATTGCTGTATAAATGACAATGGTCCCAAAAATGTCCGATGTGTCCGCCATAATGCCGCAGTCACAATAAAAATCACTGATCGCCGCCATTACTAGTAAAAAAAAAAATTATTAATAAAAATGCTATAAAACTATCCCCTATTTTGTAAACGCTATAACTTTTGTGCAAACCAATCAATAATCGCTTATTGTGATTTTTTTTTTTTTTATTTTAACAAAAATATGTAGAAGAATACGTATCGGCCTAAACTGAGGAAAAAAATGTTTTTAAATATATTTTTGGGGGATATTTATTATAGCAAAAAGTAAAAAATAATGTGTTTTTTTTTTTTTTTCAAAATTGTCGCTCTATTTTGTTTATAACGCAAAAAATAAAAACCGCAGGGGCGATCAAATACCACCAAAAGAAAGCTCTATTTGTGGGAAAAAAAGGACATCAATTTTGTTTTGGAGCCACGTCGCACGACCGCACAATTGCCAGATAAATCGAGGCAGTGCCGAATCGCAAATAGTGGTCTGGTCTTAAGCCAGCAAAATGGTCCGGTCTGAAAGTGGTTAAGCTTGGTACACACCATCAGGTTTTTTTTTTTTTTTTTTCTCAACCCAACGGGCTGAACAACAAAAAAAAAAAACCTGAAGAGCTCAGGAGGAGATCATGTACTATTTATCAGATGTTAGTACATCAATTTTTTTTTATTTTTTTTTTTTATTATCCCCCCCCCCCTTTCGCTGAGCTATTGTGTTCTGACGGGGACTGCACCCCTGCCAAAACACACCGATCAGCAGACCTTTTTCAGTCTTGCACCTTTTGGATGTTCATCCGGCTTCTGTCAGACCGCCTGCCGTACACACAGGGCCAAATTTCAGCCAGTTTCTATTGAACTGGCTGATGCTGACCCATATACGGCCCGTGTGTACTGCCCTTTAGATTACAGGATGTTTACAAAAAATTGATGAATTTGTATCAGTCTCTTGGAACACTTGGCTTTGTATCCATTGTATTTTATGTTCAGTTCTAAAATGAATCCATAATTCGCCTTACAGAATCACATTAATTTGGTGCACAGAAAAGGCAGGACCAAGGTGTGCCCGGAGGCCGGCTGCGGAAAGAAATTCTACTTGTCCAACCACCTGCGGCGCCATATGATCATACACACAGGTATACACCGATGTGATCTGTCTAGAGAGACGGCTGGGATTTCTCTGCACTCTGTATGTGTAACGTCTGCCTGTCTGTTATTAGGGATCCGTGAGTTCATCTGCGAGACATGTGGCAAATCCTTCAAAAGGAAAAGTCACCTGGAGGTGCACAGAAGAACCCACACAGGGGAGACCCCTCTACAGTAAGTGATTGCCAGTGCTGGAAGCATCCACATGCATATGGAAGTGATGTTAATGACACTGGTAAGGAGAGAGTTCAGGCTGAACTGCAGGAATTCAGCCTTTTTCTGTGCTGGTTTACTCTGGGTTAAGTCCAACGAGGTGCATGCCAGCTCATGGACTTGTCTCTTATTTACAACTGATTGTTTCACTGAGCTACAGCTATTCTAGTGTCAGAGCGCCCTACAGTGCCTTGAAAAAGTATTCGTACCCCTTGACATTTTCCACATTTTGTCATGTTACAACCAAAAATGTAAATGTATTTTATTGGGATTTTATGCGATAGACCAACACAAAGTGGCACATAATTGTGAAGTGGAAGGAAAATGATAAATGGTTTTCCAAATTTTTTACAAATATGTGAAAAGTGTGGCGTGCATTTGTATTCAGCCCCCTTTACTCTGATACCCCTAACTAGAAAATCTAGTGGAACCAATTGCCTTCAGAAGTCACCCAATTAGTAAATAGAGTCCACCTGTGTGTGATTTAATCTCAGTATAAATACAGGTGTTCTGTGAAGCCCAAGGAAGACACCAGACAGGTCAGGGATAAAGTTGTGGAGAAGTTTAAAGCAGGGTTAGGTTATAAAAAAATATCCCAAGCTTTGAACATCTCACAGAGCTCTGTTCAATTCATCATCCGAAAATGGAAAGAGTATGGCACAACTGCAAACCTACCAAGACATGGCCATATACCTAAACTGACAGGCCGGGCAAGGAGAGCATTAATCAGAGAAGCAGCCAAGAGGTTCATGTGTTAGAATGGCCCAATCAAAGTCCAGACCTAAATCCAATTGAGAATCTGTGGCAAGACTTGAAAATTGCTGTTCACAGACGCTCTCCATCCAATCTGACAGAGCTTGAGCTATTTTGCAAAGAAGAATGGGCAAAAATGTCACTCTCTAGATGTGCAAAGCTGGTAGAGACATAAATAAAAAGACTTGTAGCTGTAATTGCAGTGAAAGGTGGTCCTACAAAGTATTGACTCAGGGGGGGCGCCATACAAATTTACCCCACACTTTTCACATATTTATTTGTAAAAAAAAAAATGAAAACCATTTATAATTTTCCTTCCACATTACAATTATGTGCCACTTTGTGTTGGTCTATCGCATAAAATCCCAATAAAATACATTTACGTTTTTGGTTGTAACATGACAAAATGTGGAAAATTTCAAGGGGTGTGAATACTTTTTCAAGGCACTGTAAGTATAGTGATAGCTATGCTCCTGGCACTCAGTAAAAATGTAAATGTTAAATTAAAGCGGATATAAACCCAAAACCAAAAATCTAATGTATTACAGCTTACTAATCATTGGATGTGGCTGCATTAGTTTTCTTTTCTTTGTCTATTGTCTTTTTTTCCTTCTGTTTTCACCTGGTGATCTGGCCAGTAACACATCTCCAGTATTTGGGAATCACAACTCTGGAGGAATAGTCATAGGAGGCACGTGTGTGTGCCCTGTGTATGCAAGACAAGTTTGGGCCAACGCCCTTTGGACAAAAGTCTGCGGTTTTGTTGGCCAACAATTCGATCGTGTGTACGAAGCTTTAGAGCTAAGACTCCTATACTCCCTGGTACCTGCTGACATGGCCCTGATATTCTTGGTCATATCACTTTTTTTTTTTAAAGGAGGCATCCATCCAAAACTCCTATTTCAGTTCTCAGTCAATACTGTTGAGTTGCAACAACTAACAATGTATAGCTATCCTGTTTATCGGTGCTGAGATCTCTGGGCTATAATTTCAGGTCTGCGCATTTCAAGGTAGGGAGGGAAAAAATAATCTCTATCGCCTGTAGTTTACCTTTTAGTTGTATTTACTTTACCTAATCACTTTAAATAGGAAGAAAATTTTGATGGGTTTTACTTCCTCTTTGTTCCCCTGCAAAGTAATACTAGCCCATTATGTGGCACTTACTTGCAAACAAAGCCCGCACCGTCCCCGCTGCAGGCCACATCCATCTTCACCCCTCTTCCTTCCGGGGCCGCGGACTCCGGCTCTGTGACTAGTCAGTGCCGCGTGACGTCACTCCCGTGCATGCGTGCGGGAGCTGTCAGTCACGGCACTTGCGAGTGAAGAAAAGGAGACAGAGGTCCGTTTCGTCACAGCGCATGCCACGACACCAAGGATATGGGGCACCGTTCCTCAAGCCAACGATATGGGGCACCGTTCCTCAAGCCAACGATATGGGGCACCGTTCCTCAAGCCAACGATATGGGGCACCGTTCCTCAAGCCAACGATATGGGGCACCGTTCCTCAAGCCAAGGATATGGGGCACCGTTCCTCAAGCCAAGGATATGGGGCACCGTTCCTCAAGCCAAGGATATGGGGCACCGTTCCTCAAGCCAAGGATATGGGGCACCGTTCCTCAAGCCAAGGATATGGGGCACCGTTCCTCAAGCCAAGGATATGGGGCACCGTTCCTCAAGCCAAGGATATGGGGCACCGTTCCTCAAGCCAAGGATAAGGGGCACCGTTCCTCAAGCCAAGGATAAGGGGCACCGTTCCTCAAGCCAAGGATATGGGGCACCGTTCCTCAAGCCAAGGATATGGGGCACCGTTCCTCAAGCCAAGGATATGGGGCACCGTTCCTCAAGCCAAGGATAAGGGGCACCGTTCCTCAAGCCAAGGATAAGGGGCACCGTTCCTCAAGCCAAGGATAAGGGGCACCGTTCCTCAAGCCAAGGATACGGGGCACCGTTCCTCAAGCCAAGGATACGGGGCACCGTTCCTCAAGCCAAGGATACGGGGCACCGTTCCTCAAGCCAAGGATACGGGGCACCGTTCCTCAAGCCAAGGATACGGGGCACCGTTCCTCAAGCCAAGGATACGGGGCACCGTTCCTCAAGCCAAGGATACGGGGCGCCGTTCCTCAAGCCAAGGATACGGGGCACCGTTCCTCAAGCCAACACCAACGATAAAGGGCGCAGTTCCTCCCACATGGCCTTGTGTGGGATGGCATATGCAAAACTCAATACAATTCTTGAACTAGAAAACCAATGATGGGGCATTTTACACTCCCACTGGCCACAGTCTGGACCCCCCAAAGGCTGAAAGATAGTAAACTGGCCCTTTAGCCCTTGTTCACACCAGTGTGATTTGTCATGCTATTTGACAGTTCCAAATCACATGACAAGTCGCAACCCATTGCCAGCAATGGAACCATTCAAATTGCCGTATCGACTTTGAAAAATGTACCTGCACTACTTTTTTACGATTTTTATATTTATTTATTTATTTTTTATTGTGACTTGCATAGACTTCTGTTAAATGTAGTCACAAGCCGCTATGAAATCGGAGGTGCAAATCACGCTGAAGTAGCACCATTTCGAAACCGCACTGGTGTGAACCAGGGCTTACTTAGAAAATTTGGAGACACCTGCCTCAGACCAAAACGAACAATTAGTCTGTTCAGTGCAGGCCCAGCCCTGCTGCAAAGGGATCATTTTTTTTTGGTTACCCAGAGTTGGGCTTTAATCAAGATCAATGGCTAGGCGGGTTTAACCCTTTCCAGGTTGTCTCCCAAGCCCTAAGCATTGCAATCAATAATGGGGTCACTGCAGAGTTACAAGTTCCCAAAAGAGTAAGATACTGGGACCTTTATACAGTAATTCTGCCTTCGAAACGTTTTATAGGATTTGTGCGGTTCACCATCAGGGGACCCTTGGATAATATTTTTCATACATCTGTAGGTTATTATGGAGGTGGGGTTGGTGCAAGGTATGAATGTGGTCCTTACAACCATACATTAATGGCATGTCTTCTTACAGGTGTGAAGTTTGCGGGTACCAGTGCCGGCAGCGTGCCTCTCTGAACTGGCATATGAAAAAGCACGGCTCGGAGATCCAGTACAGCTTCTCCTGCGAGCATTGCGGCAAGCTTTTTGAAAAACGTGAGAGCGTCAAATTCCACAAACTAAAGAGCCATCCAGAAGGAGAGGTCACGTGACATGGTACAAGGGGGTGAGGGGGGGGTGGGTCAGCTGACTGATACCCATTCATGTCACACTGAGGAGAGAGTAGAGGGTACGTTGTCAAACAAATGTGCTTCATTCTAGTAGGGGGTAGTATGGAGAGAATATCCATTGGTGATTGCCAGGAGACACAGCAACCAGCAAAGACTCTTCTACCATAAAGGAACTAATCGCTCTCTAAAGAGGAGTTGTGTATAAAGGCCCTGTTCACATTTCTTCATTTCTTATGTTACTGCGGCATTTCAGACACTTTTTACATGCTTTACCATGGAACTTGGTGGACGTGCATTTTGCTGGAAACTGCATCAAAGATACAACTGGTGGGACTTTCCCCAACTCCCTGCACCCCCAACAACCCTAAAACAGCACAAATGTGAACAGGTTCTTATTGGTAACACTACATAGAAATTGCAACTGATGTGCTTCAAGTTTTATTATGTAAAAGCCTTTATAAAGGAACTTGTCTGGACTATTCCAATCCATGCAGGCACATTCTAAGGTTCAAGTTCCTAGTACACTCTATGGCCAAAAGTATGTTGATACCTCTCATTATGGTTGAGTTCAGGTGTTTTCATTGAAGCATAATGTTAATGAATAGGAAGACATTCTAAACAATTGTGTGTTCCTTACCTTGTGGTAACAGTTTAGGGAAGACCCTTTTTTGTTCCAGCATGACTGTGCCTATCTCCATAAAGACGTGCTGAGAAAGCAATGTTCTGCTGCCGGCTTCCCTCTCATCTTCAGTCACCTGGCATCAGGAGCTGGCTCCCCAGGGTCATGAACCGCTCCATAGCCAGCACATCAGTTCTCAGAACAAAGGGGTAAAATAGGCTCTCTGTAAAAGCCAGTTAGGTTTATTGAAACAAGCCGATGCATAGACAAGTTCACCAAGTGCAACCAACCTTAACACATTTCACTCCTTAACCACCTGATTACTGTGCACTTAAACCCCCCTCGTGACCAGCTTTTGGCGCTGACGTACTTTGAATGACAATTGCGCGGTCATACAACACTGTACCCAAATTACATTTTTATCATTTTTTTCACACAAATAGAGCTTTCTTTTGGTGGTATTTAATCACAGCTGGGATTTTTATTTTTTGCTAAACAAACAAAAAAAGATGGAAAATTAAAAAATAAAAATAAAAATCATGTTTAATAGTTTGTTATAAAATTTTGCAAACAGGTAATTTTTCTGCTTCATTGACATGCGCTGATGAGGCTGCACTGGTGGGCACTGATAGGCTGCACTGGTGGGCACTGATAGGCTGCACTGGTGGGCACTGATAGGCTGCACTGGTGGGCACTGATAGGCTGCATTGGTGGGCACTGATAGGCTGCATTGGTGGGCACTGATAGGCTGCACTGGTGGGCACTGATAGGCTGCACTGGTGGGCACTGATAAGTCAGGACTGGTGGGGACAGCAAAGATGGCACTAATGGGCACGGATGGGTGGCACCGATGGGTGGCACCGATGGGCACTGATGAATGACACTGGGCACTGATAGATGGCACTGATGGATGGCACTGGTAGGTGGCACTGATGGGCACTGGTAGGTGGCACTGATGAGCACTGGTAGGTCACACTGATGTGCAGCACTGGCACTGTGGGCACTGACAGATGGCACTGTGGGCACTGACAGGCGGCACTTTAATTATGCAAAGGTGGGCACCATGGATTGGGCACATTGCAGTGAGAGGGACTGATGTCCCTCTCACTGCCGCCGGTGATCGCCTTTTTTTTTTTTCTCCTCGCACTGTCAGCGCGAGAAGGAAAAAAAGCCGATTACCGGCTCTGTTATTATCACATGATCAGCTGTCATTGGCTGACAGCTGATCACGTGGTAAGGGGTCAGGATCGACCCCTTACTCGGATCTGTGATCCAGCGAGTCTCACAGACTCGCTGATCACAGAGTGCGCCGCTCGCGCCCTTCAGGGGGCGCGCAGGCAGCTCGTGGCCGGGACGACGTCAATAGACGTCGTTCCGGCATCTTGGATCCGCGCTGTAGCCGTCATTCGGCTATAGCGCGGATCTCGGGTAGTTAATGGAGTATAATCGCAGATTGTATGGTTAAGCTCTGTTTATTAGTGAAATGCGTTAGTGGATATCTGTGTATCAGCTTTGGCTTTTAGGATGAGTGGCTATTTTACCCCTTTCTCCTGAGAACTGATGAGCTCTATAAAGACATGGTGAAGGAAATTGAAATTGTGGGGGAGTCCTCTAGCTCTGGGTGGGCGTCATATGATACAGCTGATGATGGATCAGCGTACTGACCTGCTGCCGGTACCATGCGATCACTGTGTCCAATCACAGCAGATGACGTGACAATTGTACACAATTCATGCCATTCTTTGTGTACTGTTGTGTTGATCTCTGTGACTGGTCACAGTGATCACATGGTACAGACAGGGAGAGTCAATCATGGCCCATCTGTACCATGTGTTTCTTTAAAACGGTAGTAAACCCGCAGACTTTTTTTATTTTAAACCTGTAAGGCAAAAGGCATAATGAGCTAGTATGAGCTGACATTTTCCTTCGGCGTGTCTTCTGGGTATCATGCGCACGGGAGACTTCTTTCTGGCAAGGTCCGGCATCTGCTGGACCTTTCAGCTGGGTAATTCAGAGCGCATGCGCCGCTGAAGTCAGCAGCTGCGTGCAAGGGGAATCTCTCCTAAACCGTATATATATATATATATATATATATATATATATATATATATATATATATATATATATATATATATATATATATATATATATATATATATATATATATATATAATTTTTTTTTTATATATAATATACCCTAGTTTGTGGATTCTATAACTTTCCTACAGACTAAATCATATACACTGATTTGGGTTATTTTCACCAATGAAATGTAGCAGAATACATTTTGGCCTAAATTTATCAAGAAAGATTATTTATTTGCAAAATTTTATAACAGAAACAAAGAAACACTTAAAAAAAAAAAAAAAAACAACGGTGATAAGATATCCCCAAAAGAAAGCTCTATTACAATGTTGCATGACCGCGCAATTGTCATCCAAAGTGCTGAATGCTGAAAATTTGCCTGGGCAGGAAGGTGGTGAAAGTGCCCGGTATTGAAGTGGTTTAACAGCTGTGTGATGAATGGAAACACTAATTGCAAGTCAGGTCTTCTCATCCAACATCAGTACCTGACCTAACAATTCTTCTTTTGGCATATGGGCACAAATTCCTCCAGGAAACACTACAAAATCTTGTTAAAAGCCTCTGCAAGGAAGGGGGAGCTGCAAAAGGGGTGGCTGCTCCATATTAATACACATGATTTTAGAATAGGTTGACCGAGAAGCTCCTATAGGTGTGATGGTAAGGTGTCCACAAACATTTGGCCAAATAGTGTATTAGTGATGCTGTACATAACGAACCATTGGATCAGTACCTATCTGGGAGGACCAGCCACAGGGGCACCAACCTCACACAGGATTAGTCCCAGAAACTAGAGAGGGGGATTGGTCACGTGATCTCTAAATACCATAAAATCTTATTGTTCATCAGTATAACCTCACTAGACGGTTTTCTCTTCATATGCGTTTTGCCCTGGTATTGGACCTAAGCTCCACCTCAACCATTAGGGCTATACTAGTGAGAAATGCGTCAGCAGGACACTGCTGGCGGGAGCTGATAATGATGAGACAAAAAACGTTTTATTAAACAGTATTCAATGGTCATGTGACCAATCCTTTCCTCTGACTTCAGTGATGATGTACACGTGGTGAGTGCAGCCCCCTTTAAGAACATGTAAGTGACTACATAGATGGAGGTCAGTATGCACACCACCATGTATGTGACATACGCTTATGGAGCTGATAATCCCTCTCAGCCCCCGTTCACATCAGTGCGACTTGTCATGCGGATTGACAAGTCGCACCCTAATTGTGCCTATGGAACTGTTCAACCCAGCGCGACTCCGACTTGCACCGATTTGAAAAAGGTTCATGCACTATATTTGGCGATTTCATGTGCGACTTGCATTTACATCTGGGCATGAAGTTGCACAGACGTCGGCAAGCCGTACATGAAATCGCACTGACCAGCGGTTTTGAAACCCTGCGATTTCAAAGCCGCATTCCGTGTGAGCCAGGGCTTCTGAAGCTCCAGTATCCGACTCGCCTAAATGTGACATTGAAGTGTTCCTTTAACCAGCAAGAGGCAACTTCTTTGTGACCCGAACCATTAACCATCCTTCCCAACCTGTAGGAATTGGTGAACCCTAGTGCCTAGGACAGTGTTTCTCAACTCCAGTCCTCAAGATGCCCCAACAAGTCATGTTTTCAGGATTTCCATTATTTTGCACTGGTGATTTGATCCGTTTCACTGCTTTTTAGTAATTACCACGGCTGTTTCATCTGAGGGAAATCCTGAAAACATGAGCTGTTGGGGCGCCTTGAGGACTGGAGTTGAGAAACCCTGGCCTAGGGAGTGGATAGACTGCTGCGGACTCAGACATATGTTCCAAGTAGCAAAACGTTGTTTGTATAAGCTATGGGTGCTTTTTAAGCATTCGCCACTTTTTTATCCTGTCTTTATTTTTTCTCCTTTCTGTCTTGCCCTCCATGGGGGAAAGTATTTGCCTCACTTATGAGCGCTAGTCCACTACCATGTTTATATTAAAATATATTTATTTCTACAATATTGTTTCTGATTATTTGTTGGGAAATGAAGACACATGGGGGGGAGATTTATTAAAACTGGAGCACACAGAATCTGGTGCAGCTGAACATGGCAGCCAATCGGCTTCTAACTTCAGCTTGTTCAATTAGCTGGTTGGTTTCTATGCAGAGTTGCACCAGATTTTGCACTCTCCAGTTTAATAAGGGGCTGGGGGCTTTGCAACAGGCTGGGGAGCACTGTGGGGGCTAAGGGCTCTTGGGGGCACTGTGTGCCACTATGGGAGGTTGGTGGGCACTATGGATGCTGGGAAGCAATGTGGGAGGTTAGGCAACTTTCACTGCTATGAGTTACAGTATCCCTCCGACTACTCTGAAATGTGTAATCCAAAAAAAAATAAACTTTCTAAATATCCTTTCTACTTACCCAAATGTGCGGTCACATTACTTTCTGAAACTGTATCCCCTCACGCTATGTTCTCTGGTATCCTCCCCACCCCACGCTATGTTCTCTGGTATCCTCCCCACCCCACGCTATGTTCTCTGGTATCCTCCCCACCCCACGCTATGTTCTCTGGTATCCTCCCCACCCCACGCTATGTTCTCTGGTATCCCCTCACGCTATGTTCTCTGGTATCCTCCCACCCCACGCTATGTTCTCTGGTATCCCCTCACGCTATGTTCTCTGGTATCCTCCCACCCCACGCTATGTTCTCTGGTATCCCCTCACGCTATGTTCTCTGGTATCCTCCCACCCCACGCTATGTTCTCTGGTATCCCCTCACGCTATGTTCTCTGGTATCCCCTCACGCTATATTCTCTGGTATCCTCCCACCCCACGCTATGTTCTCTGGTATCCTCTCACGCTATGTTCTCTGGTATCCCCTCACGCTGTGTTCTCTGGTATCCTCCCACCCCACGCTATGTTCTCTGGTATCCCCTCACGCTATATTCTCTGGTATCCTCCCACCCCACGCTATGTTCTCTGGTATCCTCTCACGCTATGTTCTCTGGTATCCCCTCACGATGTGTTCTCTGGTATCCTCCCACCCCACGCTATGTTCTCTGGTATCCTCTCACGCTATGTTCTCTGGTATCCCCTCACACCCCACGCTATGTTCTCTGGTATCCTCCCACCCCACGCTATGTTCTCTGGTATCCTCTCACGCTATGTTCTCTGGTATCCCCTCACGCTGTGTTCTCTGGTATCCTCCCACCCCACGCTATGTTCTCTGGTATCCCCTCACGCTATGTTCTCTGGTATCCCCTCACGCTATATTCTCTGGTATCCTCCCACCCCACGCTATGTTCTCTGGTATCCTCTCACGCTATGTTCTCTGGTATCCCCTCACGCTATATTCTCTGGTATCCTCCCACCCCACGCTATGTTCTCTGGTATCCTCTCACGCTATGTTCTCTGGTATCCCCTCACGCTGTGTTCTCTGGTATCCTCCCACCCCACGCTATGTTCTCTGGTATCCTCTCACGCTATGTTCTCTGGTATCCCCTCACACCCCACGCTATGTTCTCTGGTATCCTCCCACCCCACGCTATGTTCTCTGGTATCCTCTCACGCTATGTTCTCTGGTATCCCCTCACGCTGTGTTCTCTGGTATCCTCCCACCCCACGCTATGTTCTCTGGTATCCTCTCACGCTATGTTCTCTGGTATCCTCCCACCCCACGCTATGTTCTCTGGTATCCTCCCACCCCACGCTATGTTCTCTGGTATCCTCTCACGCTATGTTCTCTGGTATCCCCTCACGCTGTGTTCTCTGGTATCCTCCCACCCCACGCTATGTTCTCTGGTATCCTCTCACGCTATGTTCTCTGGTATCCTCCCACCCCACGCTATGTTCTCTGGTATCCCCTCACGCTATGTTCTCTGGTATCCCCTCACGCTATGTTCTCTGGTATCCCCTCACGCTATATTCTCTGGTATCCTCCCACCCCACGCTATGTTCTCTGGTATCCTCTCACGCTATGTTCTCTGGTATCCCCTCACGCTGTGTTCTCTGGTATCCTCCCACCCCACGCTATGTTCTCTGGTATCCTCTCACGCTATGTTCTCTGGTATCCCCTCACACCCCACGCTATGTTCTCTGGTATCCTCCCACCCCACGCTATGTTCTCTGGTATCCTCTCACGCTATGTTCTCTGGTATCCCCTCACGCTATGTTCTCTGGTATCCCCTCACGCTGTGTTCTCTGGTATCCTCCCACCCCACGCTATGTTCTCTGGTATCCTCTCACGCTATGTTCTCTGGTATCCCCTCACACCCCACGCTATGTTCTCTGGTATCCTCCCCACCCCACGCTATGTTCTCTGGTTTCCCCTCATGCTATGTTCTCTGGTATACTCCCACCCCATGCTATGTTCTCTGGTATCCTCCCACCCCATGCTATGTTCTCTGGTATCCTCCCACCCCATGCTGTGTTCTCTGGTATCCTCCCACCCCACGCTATGTTCTCTGGTATCCCCTCACGCTGTGTTCTCTGGTATCCCCTCACGCTGTGTTCTCTGGTATCCCCTCACGCTGTGTTCTCTGGTATCCCCTCACGCTGTGTTCTCTGGTATCCCCTCACGCTGTGTTCTCTGGTATCCCCTCACGCTGTGTTCTCTGGTATTCCCTCACGCTGTGTTCTCTGGTATTCCCTCACGCTGTGTTCTCTGGTATCCCCTCACGCTGTGTTCTCTGGTATCCCCTCACGCTGTGTTCTCTGGTATCCCCTCACGCTGTGTTCTCTGGTATCCCCTCACGCTGTGTTCTCTGGTATCCCCTCACGCTGTGTTCTCTGGTATCCCCTCACGCTGTGTTCTCTGGTATCCCCTCACGCTGTGTTCTCTGGTATCCCCTCACGCTGTGTTCTCTGGTATCCCCTCACGCTGTGTTCTCTGGTATCCCCCCCACCCCACGATATGTTCTCTGGTAAGCCCCTCCCCCCACCCCACGCTATGTTCTCTGGTAAGCCCCTCCCCCCACCCCACGCTATGTTCTCTGGTTTCCCACCCCACACTATACGCACGGGTATCCCCCGCACCCCACATTATGTTCTCTGGTATCCCCCCCCCCCCCTACGCTATGTTCTCTGTTATCCCCCCCCCCCCCCACGCTATGTTCTGTTATCCCCCCCCATGGTCTCTGACAGCCACCCTATCCATACTGCAATTTTTGCGAAAAATTCCCAAGCCATCCTTTTGTTTAGCATCAACCCCTCTCCTAAAGTAAACCGCTTTATATTTGAATGTGTGATGGAAGTTAGATGTATATGCCCTGCTATGCTTTTCACCGGAGAGTCTTTTGGTGCCTCACCACCATGCTTGTACATTTACATTCAGTTGCATTTGTCTCTCAGCCAGCTCTCTGGTTACTATGCCTAAAAAACATTTTTCCATAGAATTTTCTTGGCAAATTTTTTGCGCCAGATCTTTTTTCAACCCTCCCCAATTGCTTGGCTTCAGACTGCCATGCAGAATGTGAGAACACATGCATAACCCATTTGTACACACATACAAGGGCCTATTACCCTACCAGCATGTATGTGGGAGGAAGCCAGAGAAACCGGAGGAACCTCATGCCAACACAGGGTGACCATGCAAACTCCAAGCAGATAGTGTCATGGCCAAGACCCCAACCAAGGGATCCCAGTGCTGCAAAGCAGAAGTAGTGACCACTCTGCCGCCCCTACCTTTCCATTACCGGTCTGTTTATACTTTCTTATAAAAGCCAAGGTTTCCATACACTGCGCTGAGGATGACTAACAAGACTAAAACAGTTTGAAATATATGACTTTATAGTCTTACGCTATACCTGTGGTATAAACCAGCGTTTCTAGATGCAGAATTGTCCGGCAGCACAGTGGAATCATTTGAATAACTGTGCCTACTGTCCTAATATGAAACCTAAATTTTGGGGATTTGTGATGGAAGTAAGATCTGCAGATGCCCATTTGTTTTATTAAGGAACATCTGTGCTGCTTCTCAATGGTTCAAAGGAAGGATTTCTGGATCCTCTTAGCCCGCTTTACCATAACCTGTCTGCTTTATAGTGTATAATGTGCACCTATGCTATGAGCCCAGCAGAGGGCACCGCAGGCTTAGGCAGAACAAGCGCACTTCATTATAATTGCAATCCACGTGCTGCTACAGCACAATAAAAGGAGGTTTTGATAGAAAGCAAATGGATGAAGGGAGGGGATTATGGGATGTAGAAATCTTTTTTTTTTTTCTCTCTCTCCTGGTCATTGTGACTGCATTATTTCTGGGTTGGCTCGATTTTAGTATTGCTTTATATTTGCTATGCCACTATACAATTATTAGCGGTCTGTTGTGCATATTTCTGTGCTGATCAAGTCTTTCGCACCATTATTATATCATGTTTTAGATGTGTTATTATTTAACTGCCTCCCATAGTGTCCCATTTTCTTTCCCCCAAAAAAAACCATACAAAAAATGGATCTGATCGTTTTGTAGGTTCGTACAGTTGCGGTGGACTTCCACCCTCCAACCAAAACCAATGTAGGTGTCGTGTCTCCACCGCTTTTTTGCGCATTCATAAAAAGCAGCCTGTAATGAAGGTGCAGCCATGCGTTTTGTGAATTTTGCGTACTTATGGAAACGCATAATCTGCGTTGATGGCAGCCTGGGGGTGGGAGCACAGTGCAAGCAGTACCTGCAAAATGATGAGATCAACTTTTTTTTTCATTGATTTTTATATATATATATATATATATATATATATAAAAAGTACACTGCAAAGCTAACTAGATCATAACACATCTGAACATATTAAAATAATGGTGCTTGGGTAGTTTGCTAAAGCACAGTTATTGCCTTTTTTTTTTTTTCATTAAAACCCTTGCTTTCATTTGTTTATCCATTCATTATTAAATCTCAGTGCTGCTGGTCTTTTGACCCCACTTTGCAGCCACTTCCAGTCCACATGCATTCCAGTAATGGCTGCACGCCATTTCTCAGGGAGGTACCTAATATGACAATAGTGACCCAACCTGCAAAATGTTCATTAAAATAGCCCACCTTCGGAAGCCCATAGGACAGGGTGACAACACAGTATGGTAGACAGGGACAGAGCATTGTCTCCTGATAAAAAGAAGCGTAAGATCACCAGCAGCAGATGTTAAAATATTCCTTCAATTAGCTGATTGCGTTTAAGGAAACCGGAGGGAAAGATGTCGAATGCCCTTGTTGAAATTCCTATTTAGAAAATGCTAGTAAACTGGCTCTCATGCTGATCCAAAGGCTTGGGTTTTTCGTGAGACCCTTCTCTGTATGATAATTGCAGCTCGGGGATTCAGAAGGTACTAGAGCCAGAGATAGCCAGTCAACTGGCATTTTCGGTGGAAGGTCAAATAGCAGCCAATAGTGGTGTCTGTATTTCTCCAAGTTCTGCTTTCCTGGGAAGCAACTTTTAGCTTCAGTCCCAGAGATTTTCATATATGTTTATATAAAAAAAAAAAAAAAAGTGCACTTAGGTCAAAATTAAACATTAAGGCCTCTTGTTACACGGGGTGGATCAGTGCTGATCCGCCCCGTGGATATCCGCTTGCTCAGCGGGGGATCGCCGGAGCGATCTCTGCTGAGCAGGAAGATGACAGGTCCGTCTCTGCACACAGCGCAGGGACGGACCTGTCAGAGCGCCGCTCTCCCCTATGGGAGATCGGGTGACGATGGACCGTAGAGTCCGCCGTCATCCGATCCGATCAGCAGACGGATGGAAAAATAGCTTTTTTCCTCCGTCACACTTTTTCGGATTGGAGCGGGTCGGATGTTGGCGGACATGTCATCCGACTCTCCATAGAGGTCTATGGAGTGTCCGTTCAGGTCCGCCTAAAAAACTAACAGGCGGACCTGAACGGACCGCCCGTGTGAAAGGGGCCTTAGGGCTCGTTTACACTGGCGGCAGCACTTGCTGCTCCTCTGAAAGCAATATGTGGTGGATTGCTTTGCAGAGGGCAGGTGGGAAGCGATATGTCCACACCTGTTTTAACCCTGAAAATCTAGTACCGCCGCACCACAAGCGTGTGCACTGCACGTGGTTGCGGAGCATCCCCACTCACTTGAATACTGCCCATCGAACGTGATGGGGTATCATTTTTGCCGTGGCATGAGTACAACCCCCCCTCCAGCCTCTGTGTTGGGATAAAGTGTTACTAAACCCACAACAGTAAAATCAGTCTGTATATGCAGTAAAGCATGCTTGTTACACTCACGGTGGAACCTAAAGGGTTAATCCTGTGCATTGTATAAAAAGACTGTTTGATCCTGTCTTCTCTGATCCTCTCCTCCTTCCACTCTCCCTAATCCATTTCCTGATAGAACAGAGCCTTGGGGGCACTCTGCACATGCACAGTTTGGTGTGCATCGCTAGAGAGTTATTTGTTTTTCTTTTTTCTTAGGAGGGTGCATGTGATCAGCACAGGGCCAATCGGCACTGTCCAGACAGAGGGTCAGGGGGCCTGCAGCCTCATAGGACAGTCAGAGTAGAATGAAAACTCCTCCTATAAGCTTTAACCAGACACTGATAGAAGTCGCAAGCTATATACTGCTGATGAGAAGAGGTATATAGCAGTTCATTTTTACTAAAATAATTGCATTTTCATGTTCTGTGTACTGTGGGAAACCAGATATAGTGCATGCATGGTCCTGGGTTTAGTAACGCTAATGCCGCGTACAGACGATTGGACATTCCGACAACAAAATCCTAGAATAAGAGGCATGGAAGGCTTTCTGGATCCATGGCTTTTTCAGTGCAAGGAGTTTGCTGCCCATGAGGTGCGTTTCTTGTCGCAATATCATATGAGGGGAGTGCAATTTGAGGTATTTGAAAATCTCCGCTCTTTTAAATTTGGAATTGAGCCCCTGGACATTCCAGGACAGTATATTAAAATTGGGAATATCACGCGCAGCCATCGTATGCGTTCAGATACACACGATCGGACATTCCGACAACAAAATCCATGGGATTTTTTCAGACGGATGTTGGCTCAAACTTGTCTTGCATTCACACGGTCACACAAATCTTGTCGAAAATTCCGAACGTCAAGAACGCAGTGACGTACAACACGTACGACAAGCCGAGAAAAATGAAGTTCAATAGCCAGTGCGGCTCTTCTACTTAAAACTGATTTTGTTGTCGGAAAATTTGAGAACCAGCTCTCAAATTTTGTTTCTCAGAAACTCCGACAAAAAATGTCCGATGGAGCCTACACACGGTCGGAATTTCCGACAACAAGCTCACGTTTGTTGTCGGAAATTCCGACCGTGTGTACGAGGCATAAGGGAAACAGGTGGGTGGGCAGTAAAACTGCTTCTCGCCTGCCTTTTTCCTGGTGGTGTGGGAACCCCTTTTGCTTATTTACTTGTAATGCATAAAGTATTATATATGAAGAATAGTCTCCTCTGCCATAAAAACCTACCTCATCAAAATAAAACCTAAACACTTTTTACTCTAATGCCCCCGTACACAGGATCGGACTTTCCGACAACAAAATCGTGGAATTTTGTTCGAAGGTTGTTGGCTCAAACTTGTCTTGCACACACACGGTCACACAAATGTTGGCCAACAATTACGAACGTAGTGACATACAAGACGTACGGTGAGCCGATAAAAAGGAAGTTCAATAGTGATGCGTGATTCCGAGGATGCGTGTTTGTACTTTGGACTTTTGTCCGACGGACTTGTGTACACACGATCGGAAAATTCGACAACAAACATTTGTAGGCGGAAAATTTGAGAGGCTGCTAGCCAACATTTGTTGGCGGAAAGTCCTAAAAACAAATGTTCGATGGAGCATACACACGGTCGGACTTTCCACCACCAGGCTCACATCCAACATTTGTGTGAACGGGGCATAATTCATTCCCTGCATTAAGATAAAAAAATGTTTAGGTAGCAATATGCCCCCTCGATTTCCCCCCCTTATACTTACCTCACTGACAGTGAAATGCCTGTCTATATCGGCTCTCCCCACTCTCATAGGCTGTGCTGAGGCAGCGGGAGCCATTGGTTCCTGCTGCTGTCAGCCAAATCCTGTGACGAGGGAGCAGACAGGCAGGGCTGAGCCCAGCTGTCTTTTGTCTATGGACCCAGGCAGCGCACCTCAGGATCGACCATGCAGGTGTGCCCCAATAGGAAGCAGCACACTGAGAAGAGGGGAGCCAGAAGCACCAGTAGGGGACCCCATTGCACAGAGCAGGTAACTCCTGTTTGTAAAGTAAAATTTTTTTTTTAAAATAACAATCACTTTAGGTTCCATTTTAAAGGAGGATAATGGCAAAGAGCAAATAACTAAAAAAAAAAAATAGAGGGAACCTGAATAAGGCTTGGTTCCCATTTACATGTGTTGGGAACATGGGCGAAATCGCGAGGGTGTGCACGCATCAGCAAATGTGCACACCAACCCGCATGGCGCCACGGCACCATCTGCTTCGGTCTGGAAAAATTTTAGAAAAGAGTCGAACAGTACATGCGACACTCGGGAATCTGCAAAAAACACACATGTGATAGGTCACACAGTACTGGTGTAAACCAATCCTAAGGGCCAGTTCACACTAAAACGTGGTGTGGGAAATTCGGCATTCCATGCCCGTTTTTCACATTGCATTCAAATCGCACTGCCCTTGTGATCTGCAAAGGTTATCAGTGCAACGTTAATGACACCCCAAATGCAGGTCGCAAATCTGTGATCTGGTTGCAGTGCGTTTCAAAAAAGTTGTGCATGCACGTCTTTTGGTGCAGTGTGGTGGGATTTCAGCCCATTCAAAATGCACAGAACTGCATGTGAATTGCACAGGAACACGCAGCGCTCTTTATGGAAGAGTTGCATGAAGAAAGCCATAAAAAAATACCTATTTGTCGTTTGTGAGAAGCCATGTGGGGGACACAGCAAACATGTGGAAGAAGGTGCTCTGGTCAGATGAGACCAGAATTGAACTATTTGGCCTAAAAGCAAAACGATATGTGTGGCGGAAAACTAACACTTCATAATCACCCTGAACACACCATCCCCACCGTGAAACATGGTGGTGGCAGCATCATGTTGTGGGCATGCTTTTTTTCAGCAGGGACAGGGAAGCTGGTCAGAGTTGATGGTAAGATGGATGGAGCCAAATACAGGGCAATCTTAGAAGAAAACCTGTTATGCGGCGTACACACGGTCGGAATTTCCGATGGAAACAGTCCGATGGGAGCTTTTCATCGGATTTTCCAAAAGTGTGTATGCCCAACGGTCTTTTTCTGTCGGAATTTCCGACGGACTTTGAATTGAGAGCCTGTTCTCAATTTTTCCGACGGAAAACCTTTCTATCGGATTTTCCGATTGTGTGTATGCAATTCCGACACGCAAAATTCCGACACATGCTCGGAAACAATTTGACGCATGCTCAGAAGCATTAAACTTCCCTTTTATAGTGCTGTCAAATGTGTTTTATGCCGCTGTGTTATTGACCGTCGGAATTTGATGTGATCGTGTGTAGGCAACACAGCTTGAGCGGAATTCCGTCGGAAAAACGTCAGAGTTTTTTCCGACGAGAATTCCGATCGTGTGTACGCGGCATTAGAGTCTGCAAAAGACTTGAGACTGAGGCGGAGGTTCACCTTCCAGCAGGTGTACGAACCTAAACATACAGCCAGAGCTACAATGGAATGGTTTAGATCAGGGGTCTTCAAACTACGGCCCTCCAGTTGTTCAGGAACTACAATTCCCATCATGCCTAGTCATGTCTGTGAATGTCAGAGTTTTACAATGCCTCATGGAATGTGTAGTTCTGCAACAGCTGGAGGGCCGTAGTTTGAGGATCCCTGGTTTAGATCAAAGCATATTCATGTGTTAGAATGGCCCAGTCAAAGTCCAGACCTAAATCCAATTGAGAATCTGTGGCAAGACTTGAAATTTGCTGTTCAGACGCTCTCCATCCAATCTGACAGAGCTTGAGCTATTTTGCAAAGAAAAATGGGCAAAAATGTCACTCTCTAGATGTGCAAAGCTGGTAGAGACATCCCCAAAAAAGACTTGTAGCTGTAATTGCAGTAAAAGTTGGTTCTACAAAGTATTGACTCAGAGGGGCTGAATACAAATACACGCCACACTATTCACATATTTATTTGTAAAAAATGTTGAAAACCATTTATCATTTTCCTTCCACTTCACAATTATGTGCCACTTTGTGATGGTCTATCACATAAAATCCCAATAAAGTACATTTACGTTTTTGGTTAAACAAATCCGAAACATGACAAAATGTGGAAAATTTCAAGGGGTATGAATACGTTTTCAAGGCACTGTATTATCAGAACAACCTACTAGAAGGTTATATTTAGAGATCTAAACTTCTCTTCCAAAAGAAATGAGAGAAGGGAGCTCAGAGTTTTCTAGAGTGTATTTCTAACCCGTATACTCAGAAGAGCCATCACTTGTCCGCTGGTGCAGCAGGTGCGGATCCCCATTGGTCTCCTTCTCTTAAGTGGCTCATTGAAATCTTTACAAAGACCCAGAAAAAGCTCCATAGAGCAGTAAAATAGGCAAAGATCTCTCAAAAATACCATTCAGCGAATCTGCCCAACCTTGTATTTTTATGCCACTGCATTATTTATCATGCGGGCTCCACACGATAGCGGGACAGCTAAATATATCTTTATTTAGACTACACAATGGGCTTCTCATAAATAAATACAGAGGAGTATAAAGGGACTATCTGGATCACAAAATAATGTTATTTTTAAAAGATTTGTAAAAAATTTCAAAAATATACTGATAAGCCAATACAATACTAAAGCCACTCCAATCTGTGTAAAGCCGTCAATAGATGGATCGAAATTTGTCCAGTTCAGCAGTCACTGGCCGCATTGCGATCCGTCTATGGGCAGGCTGGTTGTATTGAAGTTAATCTATTGCCGCGTACACACGAAGGGACTATCCCGCGGGATTATCCGCTGGACCGAAGTCCAGCGGATAATCCCCTCGTGTGTGGGCGCCGGCGGACTTTTTTTGGCCAAAGTACGGCGGACTAAAGTTTCAGGTTTTGTTTTCAAATTATCCGCTGGACTTGGCAGTCCAGCGGACAATCCGGCCGTGTGTAGTATGGTCCGGCGGACCAAAAAGGACGCATGCTCAGTAGCAAGTATTTTTCTAGTATTTTTCGTTTTCTAGTCCCGTCGTACGTGCTGTACGTCATCGCGTGAACCGTCGGACTTTTTGCGTGATCGTGTGTGGTCAAGTCCGTTCGCTTTTTAGTCCAACGTACCCAGCTGGAAAGTCCAGCGGATTGTCCGCTGGACTTAGGTCCGCCGGGAAAAGTCCGTACGTGTGTACGAGGCATATCTTTTATTTCCGTTTGGCAGTGATTATTGTTTTCTGATGGCTGGGGTAACCTCCCGCTGTCAAAACACAACAGCGCAGCGGAAAGGGATTCCCCCTCATCAACCCGGACTGTGTTGACGGACGGATCAAGCAATTTTCTATGAATTGGGTATTCTTGTATCTGACACTCCAATGTCATCCAACATATCTTTGCCTTTCGTTGTGACCAGGGAGAATAATGTGTGGGTTATTTTTTATATATTTTTTTTTATATATTATTTTTTTTTTACGGTATTTTCTTTACATAGTTACATAGTTAGTTAGGTTGAAAAAAGACAGAATTTTTTGGGGTTTACAGAGGAGCACAGGCAGCAAAACAAGAAACCTTTTCCCTACTCAAAAAAAATGTAGGTAGAGATGCACTCTTTGTTGCATTTTCAACTAAACTTCTATACCTCCCCCACCATTATGCCCCGTACACACGGTCGGAAATTCCGACCACAAAATCCGTTGGATTTTTTCCGACCGATTTTGTCCGACACTGGTGTTGCATACACACGGTTGGACAAAGTTGTCGGATAATCCGATCATTCTGAACGTGGTGACGTTTGTTGCGTACGACAGAACTACCTAGAGGCTAGTAGTAATTTTTTCTGTCGGAAATTCCGACGGAAAAAGTCCGATGGAGCCCACACAAGGTCGGAGTTTCCGACAACATGGTCCGATCTGACGTTTTACATCTGAATTTCCAACCGTGTGTACGGGGCATTAGACTTGTGCGGCTCATGTATCTGAATTTCCAAATTAGGCCCCTTTCACACTTGTGCGACTTGGGACTGCAAAGTCGCATGACAAGTCGTACCCCCTGATTTCCAATGGGTACCGTTCATATCTGTGTGACTTCAAAGTAGTCCCTGCACTACTTTGATGCGACTTGAGGTCCACAGACTTCAAGATTACACAGGCATTGCCTCAAGTCGCGTCAAAGTAGTGCAGGGACTACTTTGAAGTCACACAGATATAAAGGTACAGTACTTTCCTGTTGCACAAGTGTGAAAGGGGCCTTACAATAGCAACGAATTTAAACAAGTCCGAAATAATGAATCAAAATTTCAGATAAAATTCAAAAAGTTTTCTAATGAAGTTTGAATTTCTGAAGCGAATAAAATAGAACAGAAAATAATGGGGAACCAAGCCCAGCAATGTCCCCCATCCCACAGCATCATGGACATACCGAACAGAGCTGAGGCTGCACCAACTGCCCAGGGAGCAGGAGAACAAGGACCCCACCGTCTACCCCGAGCTACTGGACATGAACAGCCGCATGGGGACCTTCCAGAATTGGCCGCAACACACCGGGCTCAGCCCCACGAGAAACTGGCTGCTCTACCAGTATTTGTCCCCAAGACCCGTTAAAAATTAAAAGGCGAACGAAGGTTCGCAGTACAAGGACCACGGCTATGGAATGCTCTACCCGCGGACATCCGCTCGGAGGAAAACTATCTGGCCTTCAGGAAGAAGCTCAAGACCCATCTCTTCTGAAAACCCAGACGGACACTGGCAACAAAAGCGGCATGAGGCGATTTAGTTCGCATATGTAGCACTATACAAGTTATTCATTCATTCATTCACTAGGGGGGGACTGGGATCATACCCCACCAAAGGCCCTATCACGGGTGATCAACCCAACGACAGGACGGAGGGAGGTTTGTTTGCTTCCACCTCCCAAAAAATAAGTAGGCGATAAGCCTACTACTGGTTAGCCTCGTAGTCCTGTATGTACAATGGACTTTTTAATGAGAAAAGCGGTTGTAGTTGAGCTACAAGAGTTATAATATAACTGGACCTAAATCCAGCACTTATAGAGGGTTGTCTCATGGTTGGCCTTGTAGTCCTGTATGTACAATGGACTTTTTAAGGAGAAGAGCGGTTGTAGATGAGCTACAAGAGTTATAATACAACTGCACCTAAATCCAGCATTTATAGAGGGTTGTCCTCCTAGGTCAGGTGGTGACCATAAAGCTATTGTAGATCTGTAAGTCGTATCCTGCTGAGGATTGGAGTTCTTTTATAGCTTGACGCCTGCAGGTCGTAAGTTCCCCTCTTTTAAAGGATTTTAACCCGTTCATTAACGCCCCCCTCCCCTCCCCTTCCATCTTTCCTGCTGTCGTTCCTCTTCTCATCCGACCCTTTAAATAGCCGAGATTGAATAATCAGCATCAATAATTTAGTTTTATTAATAATGCAGCAAGCACGGAAATGGGGAGGAGGAGGAGCGACAACTCCCAGAATCCTTTGCTGCCAAGGGCATTCTTAAAGACTTCTGGCTCCCTCCCCCCCACCGCACGCTCCCAGACTCGGCTCTTCATTCCTATTACAGTGCTCTCTCTTCTCCCTCAATCATCATCAGCGGCATCCTTCGCTCAGGTCTCCTCTGTGTCTCTGCTATTGCTGCATTGGTACGGCTCCGCGGTTCAGCCGCATCATGCAGTAACACTTCAGAGATGCATTAAGCCGCGCCGCACGGCAATCAAACATACAATCAATATTTTATTTTTTTATTTTTTTTGGCTGTGTATATTAGCTCAGAGTCCAATGCTTGACAGTCATTTAGGCTCGGTTCACATCTATGCATTTTGCAATTGCTGTGTTCTGCAGTGTGTTTTGCTGTGTGTTTTGCATTTTTGCACATGCGGTTTTTGCCGCATTTTGCATTTTTTTAATGCTTTTTTTTTTTGGGCCAATTTGTAGTTGGGCAGATTAAAAAATGCAGAACACGGCAAAAACGCACTACATGATTTTCTGCAGCTTCTCCATTGAAGTCTATAGAACAAAAAAAAACAGTTTTTCGTTTAAAAAAAAAAAAGTCCCTGACCCTTCCCAAAAATGCAGCAGCTGAAAAAAAAAGCAAAGATGTGAACGTGTCCGATAGGAAACCATGTTAAATAGACCGTAGTGCGTTTTCTGTACCAAAAAACGGCCTTAGCCCCCGTACACACGGTCGGAAATTCCAATAGAAAATATCCGATCGGACCATGTTGTCGGAAAATCCTCCCGTGTGTGGGCTCCATTGGACTTTTTCCGTTGGAAAAATTTGAGATCCTGCTCTCAAATTTTCCGACAACAAAATCCAATCGGACTTTTTCCGATCGTGTGTAGAGAATTCCGACGGACAAAGTGCCACGCATGCTCAGATCAAATTACGAGACCAAAGCTATTGGCTACTAGCCTCTACGTAGTCCCGTCGTACGCAACGAACGTCACCACGTTCAGAATGATCGGATTTTCTGACAACTTTGTCCGACCGTGTGTATGCAACACCAGTGTCGGACAAAATCCGTCTGAAAAAATCTGACGGATTTTGTGGTCGGAATTTCCGACCGTGTGTACGGGGCATTAGAGAGAATGGAAATCTTGTAGCCATCATTGGAAGGTAAGGACACCAATAGGCGCACGTTATGGTGCGCATTATGCATACTGTGTGCATGCGCTCTGTGAAGCATTGGTACACTGCATTGCAGTGCTTGGTGTTTTTTTTTTTTGCCTTTTTTTCTTTTTTTTTTAAATGTACCGTATATACGAGTATAAGCCGAGGCACCTAATTTTACCACAAACAACTGGGAAAATTTATTGACTCGAGGATAAGCCTAGGGTGAGAAATGCGCAGCTACTGTAAGTGGAAAAGAGGGTCAACAATGCCCATTTGCAGCCTCACTATGCCCATTTGCAGCCATAGGTCCCCCAAACTTCAAACTTGGTAAGGGTTCCTAAATGCCCCCTAGCTGCAGCCAAAATTTGGGTTCTCTGGACCCAAAGGGTCCCGAAATGACATTGCTGCAGATGGACACAGTTGACCGACTTTGGGGCCGTGTATCTCGGGGACACTTAGTGCTAGGAACCCCATCCCATTGGATATGTTGTAGTGCTAGTTCCACAGGGTTTGAATACCAAATTTGGGGTTCCTAGCACCAAGTGTCCCCGAGATACGGGGCCTCAAAGTCGGGTCAGAAAATGTCAAGCACTTTTCTGCAGCAGAGAATGACATTTTCCAAACCGACTTTGGGGCCCCGTATCTCAGGTCCACTTACTGCTAGGAACCCCATCTGGATATGTTGTAGTGCTACGTCCACTTGGTTGGCACACCAAATTTGGGCTTCCTAGCACCAAGTGGCCCCGAGATACGGGACCCCAAAGTCTGGTCGGAATTTTTATTTTTTTTTGCTGCAGAAAAGTGCTTGACTCGAGTATAAGCCGAGGGGGGCCCTTTCAGCACAAAAAATGTGCTGAAAAACTCGGCTTATACTCGAGTATATACAGTATTTGATCTCTTGCCACCTATGTAACACATATGTGTGGCAGCAAAAATGCCATCATATGCGTCAAGGGGCGGCAAAGCTTTCACTGCAGAGAGCATGCTCTCAGCACAGAGACCGAGCTGTCAGTCCGTAATAATGTTTAGGAGGTGGCAGGACCGGCTTCTGATCATGTGATTACTGTGACAGCCAATCACAGTAGTCATGTGATTGTCTGATCCTTCTTGCCCCCTGGGGTTAAAGAGGAACTAACCCTACCTGAATAAAATAAACCTAACCTTTCTAATACAGTAAAACCTTGGACGGCGAGCATAATTCATTCCAGAAACATACTTGTAATCGAAAGCACTCTTATATCAAAGCAAAGTTCCCCATAAGAAGTAATGTAAACAGAGGAGGTCTAGGGCTAGAATTATTGCTCTCGCTCTACCAATCACGGCGATACATAATAAGTGTGGTTTGAACACCGTTTTCATATGCGGGCGCTACTCACGTATGCGTTCGCTTCTGCCCGCAAGCTCGTCGGGACGGGGCGCGTTAAAAAAAAAAAAAAATTTCTTATTTATTTTACCTTTTATTTTTTATTTTTACACTGTTTTAAAAAAAAAAAAAATGTTGTCACTTTTATTCCTATTACAAGGAATGTAAACATCCCTTGTAATAGAAAAAACTCGTGACAAGACCTCTTAAATATGAGATGTAGGGTCAAAAAGACCTCCGATCTCATATTTACACTAAAATGCAATAAAAAAAAAAAAAAAAACGTCCCTTTAAGAGCTATGGGCGGAAGTAAAGTTTTGACGTCGCGTCCGCCCTGCATTGTTATGGAGACGAGTGGGGGGCATTTTCCCCTCACTCTCCATGCCCAGCAATGGTGAAGATCTGATCATCTCCTCCGCTGCCGACGGTTTCCGGTAAGCGGCGGAGGGCACCGGAGCGTGGCGGGAGGGGATGGGGCCCTCTCCCGCCGCCGATGAAAGTGATCTCGCGGCGAATCTGCCGCAGAGACCACTTTTATCTTAAACCGGACCACTCACTGAAGAAGGGGATACCAGAGTTATGGTAGCTAGCAGCTGCCATAACAACGATAGTCCTCTTCAAACAGCCGACGTATAACGACGGTGGGCAGTCCGGAAGTGGTTAAAGAGATTAATAAAAAAAAAAACACATCAAAAACGCAGTACTTGCATTATGCAATGCAGGTCCATTAAAGTCTATTAGATGCAAAACGCAACCTGCTGCAGGAAAAAAAAGTCCCTGGCACTTCTAAAAACGCACAGGCACAAAAATGCATTGATGTGAACGTGTTCCATGGGAACCCATGTTAAAAATAATGTCCTGCGTTTCTGCAAAAAACATGAAAAAACGCATTGGTGTGAATGGAGCCTTACAGTGGTTGCCTTACATATACCATACCCAGTGAAGTGACTGGCCTCAGGTGATACACAGAGAGGAAACAAATCCTCCTACATAGGTTGTACCTGTTTATCTGCAGTTTTCTCTAATCTACAACCGTTCAAAATCCACAATTTATAAAGCTTGTCTGAGAAGTCAGAAAAAAGGGGGCGTAGAGCTGAAGTTACACTATGCAGATCTCGGTGGTGAAAGCTCTGAGAGCTGATTGGAGGGAAGGGACACACACCCCTTCATACAGCCATCAGGAACAGAGCTGAGGCTGTCAATCGCAGGTTGTGTGCTGGAGTTTCCTTCCTTGTCACCCTTTTATCTCTTTGTGTCAGAAGTGACTCATGCAGATAGCTGAGGAACCAGGCAGCAGACAGAAATGACCCATAGGGGGGGATATACTAAAACTGGAGCACATAGAATCTGGGGCAGCTCTGCATAGTAACCATTCAGCTTCCAGATTTTATTGTCAAAGCTTAATTGAACAAGCTGAAGTTAAAAGCTGATTGGCTACTGTGCACAGCTGCACCAGATTCTGAGTGCTCTAGTCTTAGTAAATCTCCCTCTTAGCGCTCTGGAATGAGACATAGAATTCTATGGGCCCTGAGATGGGAACGGGCATTATCTTTATTATTACGAAGTTGGACATATGTTATAAAGTGGTAAGACCGGTAAACCTCAGAAATAAAATTAACAAAGCTAATCCTTCTATAGTGTGTACTTACAGTGGGGAAAACATTTTTTTGACCCCCTGCAGATTTTCTAAGTTTGCCCGCTTACAAAGAAATGAAGGGTCTATAATTTCTATCATAGGTGTATTTTAAAGAATAGAGACAGAATATCAACCAAAAATCCCCAAAAAACACACGATACAAATGTTATAAATTGAGTTGCAGTTCAGTGAGTAAAATAAGTATTTGATCCCCAAGCAAAACATGGCTTAGTACTTGGTGGAGAAACCCTTGTTGGCAAGCACGGAGGTGCGATGTTTCTTGTAGTTGGTTACCAGGTTTACACACATCTCAGGAGGGATTTTGGTCCACTCTTCTTTACAGATCTTCTCCAAATCCTTAAGGATCTTGGCTGTCGCTTGACAACTCGAAGTTTCAGCTCCCTTCATAAGTTTTCTATAGGATCAAGGTTTGGAGACTGGCTAGGCCACGCTATGACCTTAATGTGCATCTTCCTGAACCACTCCTTTGTTGCCTTGATGGTATGTTTTGGGTCATTGTCATGCTGGAAGACCCATCTTCAGTGTTCTGGCTGAGGGAAGAAGGTTCTCATCCAAGATTTTACAATACAGGACTCCATCCATTGGACCCTCAATGCGGCAAAGTTGGCCTGTACCTTAAACAGAGAAACCGCCCCAAAAGCACAATGTTTCCACCTCAGTGCTTGACTGTAGGGATGGTGTTCTTAGGGTCATAGTCATAATTTTTCTTCCTCCAAAAACGGAAAGTCGAGTTCATGCCAAATGACCACAGCACTTTCCCCCAATCCTTCTCTGAATCATTTAGGTGTTCATTGGCAAAATTTGGACGGGCCTGTACACGTGCCTTCTTGAGGAGGAGGACCTTGCGGGCGCTGCAGGATTTCAATCCATGGTGTATGGTGTTAGCAATGGTTTGTTTGGTGACTGTGATCCCAACTGAGTTGAGATCATTCACAAGCTCCTCCCGTGTAGTTCTGGGTTGATCCCTCACTTTTCTCATGATCATCCTTACCCCATGAGGCAAAATCTTGCATGGAGCTCCAGACCGAGGGCGATTGATGGTTATTTTGTCGTTCTTCCATTTGCAAATAATCACTCCAACAGTTGTCTCCTTCTCACCAAGCTTCTTGCTGATGGTCTTGTAGCCCATTCCAGGTCTACAATCTTGTCCCTGACCTCCTTTGACAGCTCTTTGGTCTTGCCCATGATGTTGAGGTTTGAATGGAAGACATTCTGTGGACCGGTGTCTTTTATACAAATAACGAGTTGTCGTTAGTAAACACCTTCTTAAGCCTCATGCACATGATCGGACTTTGTACCAACTTTCTCGTGGATTTTTGTACCAAGGGGCGTTGGCCCCAAGTTTGTATTGCATACACAGGATCTGACTTTTTAGGCAACAAACATGAACATAGTGACGTTTCAACGTACTGACGACACTTCAAAAGAGGACGTTTGAATACTCCAGCGCCACCTTTGGTCAACTTATACATCGTTGTTTGAGCTTTTGCACTGGTTCTGAGCATGCGTGTTTGTACTTTGTACAAAAGTTCAATGGTTTTGTGTACACACGGTCGGACTTTGCTCCATCGGACTTTTGTTGGCAGAAAGTTGGTCCGTTCGCACAGCCAACAAAAGTCCGATGAAAACTGAAAAAGTTGGTCCGATGGAGCGTACACACGGTCGGATGTTGGTCCAAAACAGCTAATTTGCATGTTTGTTGTCAAAAAGTCCGATCGTGTGTATGGGCCTTTATTTATAAAGAAGGGCGGACCAAAATCCCTCCTGAGATGTGTGCAGACCTGGTCACCAACTACAAGAAACATTGCACCTCTGTGCTTGCCAACAAGGGTTTCTCCACCAAGTACTATGTAATGTTTTGCTTCGGGATCAAATACTTATTTTACTCACTGAACTGCAACTCAATTTATAACATTTGTATCGTGTGTTTTTTTTTTCTGGATTTTTGGCTGATATTCTGTGTCTATCCTTTAACTACTTGCTTACTGGGTACTTAAACCCCCCTCCTGTCCAGACCGATTTTCAGCTTTCAGCGCTGTCACACTTTCAATGACAATTGCGCGGTCATACAACACTGTACCCAAATGACATTTTTATCATTTTTTTCCCCACAAAAAGAGCTTTCTTTTGGTGGTATTTGATCACCACTGGGTTTTTTTTTTTTTTTTGTTAAAAAAATTGAAAAAGAACGAATTTTTACATTTTTTTTTTTTTATATTTTGTTATAAAATTTTGTAAACAGGTAATTTTTCTCCTTCATTGATGTACGCTGATGAGGCGGCAGTGATGGGCACCGATAGGTGGCAGCGATGGGCACTGATGGGTGGCAGTGATGGGCACTGATTGCTTACACTGATGGGCAGCACTGCTCGGTGGCACTGATTGGCACCACTGGTGGGCATTGATAGGTGGCACTTGTGGGCATTGATAGGTGGCACTTGTGGGCATTGATAGGTGGCACCCATGGGCATTGATAGGTGGCACTGTGGGTACTATGGGCACAATGACAGGTGGCACTGGCAGGGGGTACTAAATTTCACAGAAGAGGCAGATGTGCCTCCTTCCTCTTCGGGACCGATGTCCCTTTAACATAAGCCGGTGATCAGCTTTTTTTTCTCCTCACTCTGTCAGCGCGAGGAGAAAAAAAAAAACAATCACCGAGCTTTTGTTTACATCATCTGATCAGCTGTCATTGGCTGACAGCTGATCACATGGTAAGGGGCGGGGACCGGCCCCTTACTAGGATCAGTGATCAGCCGAGTCTCCATGACTCGGTGATCACAGCAGGGCGTGCACAGGGAGCGTGCACAGGGGAGGACGTCCTGTGACGGCCTCCCGGAAATTGAGGTCCGCGCTGTAGCCGTCATTCGGCTATGGCCCGGACCTCAAGTGGTTAAATTACACCTTTGATAACAAATGATAGACCCTTCATTTCTTTGTAAGTGGGCAAACTTACAAAATCTGCAGGGGATCAAATAATGATTATCCCGCTGTAAGTACACACTATAGAAAGATTTGCTTTGTTCATTTTATTTCTGAGGTTTACCAGTTTTACCACTTTATAACATACTGTATGTCCAACTTCCTCATAATCAAGGTAATGCCCGTTCCCATCTCAGCGCCCATACATTTCCACGGCAGGGAATCGAAACGCATTGATGTGTTTTGATGCGTTGGCACAGGTATTCACAAGCCTTGGCCAATGGCGGGTAACTCTATTCACTGCAAACTCAAAATTAAAAAGCACATTTGAAACGTGCGCCATTGTGTATGGTGGGTGCTGACCTCTCGTGTACGGGGCCATACTATACGTAATATGCTGAGCTCAGCAGTTGTCTCCTGGAAGACACAGGAAGAGTCCCGCCAACAACGGCGCTTACAGGACAGACTCGTTATCCCGTTAAACATTTATAGCCCTATGTGCGCAGACAGGGGGGGGGGGGGGGGCATAGTTATACTGAGTGTCTCTATAGGATGGGATTTATGGACGAGGAATAAAGAGAAAAAAAAAAATCAGGTCTTCACTTTTCCCACTGAATAATTAATGTCTCCACCTCTGCTCCGCTCTCAATTACCAGCCATTAGCTGTGATCAATAATTAATGATCCCTGCTGGTCTGGGGGTGGCTGTCTTATCTGCTGCTCTAGGTCTAATCGGGTCGATTGATTGATCGGGCACTGGAGATTATTTAACCCCTTGTGGGAACAGCCTGACATTCTCTTGACTCTTTGTTCCTCCACCTTCTTAAAGGAAGCCTCCGCCTAAAGTTTCTATTCAAAGTGTAAGTTCACCTTCAGCAACGTTTTCCCATAATCCGCCTTTGCAATTCCATATCCAATAAATGTTACATACTAATGCTTCTCCTTATTCAATCGCTGCACCTGCTCCCTGCAAAGCGCTCTGGACCCTCCAGTGCCCTTCGCCCTGACGTTTGCAGGACAGACTGGTCACTAGAATTGTGCACCCCCCTATTGGTCACTCCAGGCTGTCCAAACTGCAAACATGTGCAGTGCGCTCTCTGCTTGTCCAGCTCAGTGGTTCTCACCGGGCCATGGACAGTTCCCGGGCCACCACCTCCCTCCTACAGGACCTCCAGCCAGCTGACAATCCGCTAACCTATCACAGTGCCTCCTAGATCCTATGGCACCCCCATCCTCTGCCGTGCCGTGCAACCCCCAGAGAGCCATCAGCCCCCCAGAACTACCCTTCTGATTGATATAGACCAGATTTGTCAATCGGCCGGACTGAGCTAGTACCATCTTTTGGCAGCACTGAGCTACAATCGTCATGAATGTGAGCGTATTTTGATCAATCAGATTATAAGATTGCATTGTGGAAACAGAGACGTGATTGGAAATTTACGATCGTATCTTCCAACTATTGATCGAAATCCACTTCCCAATGTGTAACATATTGATCAATTGGCTTATCGACAATAGACTGATTGTTCATATTAAGGCTCGATTCACATCTAATGCATGTTGCTTTTGAGCATTTCTGCAGTGCTTGCCGCGTTTTTGGACATGCGTTTTTACCACGAATTTGCCACGTTTTGCGTTTTTTTTTTTTTTTTACACGTACATACAGTGTAAAAAACTGAACAAAAAAAAACACAAATTGCGGTAAAAACGCGGTACTTGCGTTTTGGATGCGGGTCCATTGACTCCTATTACATGCAAAACGCTGCATTTTCCATGAAAAAAGTCCCCGACCCTTTACAAAAACGCAGAGGCACAAAAATGCATTGATGTGAACATGTTCCATAGGAACCCATGTTATAAAATTTCCCTCTGTATTTACCTGAAATTTCAATAAAAACAACTTTAAAAAAAAAAAAAATAATTCCCTGCATTTCTGCAAAATGCATCAAAAGACGCATTAGTGGGAATCAAGCCTAAGAGAGATCGATTGGAAAGGAAATCAATCATTTATTAAAGTGTGTATGATCACCAATACAATCGTATTGTGCAATTTCTTAACAATCAAATGTAGAATTTAGATGTACCAAAACTATGTGTTAAGAGAACTATCAAATCAGTCTGTATCCAATCAGGCAGTCCTTGGCACTACATACATACTTGTTACTAGATCTAAAGGAGATTATACAATCAGATTGTAACGTGTTGTGAGCTTAAAGCTGACGATATATAGAAATAGCAAAAATGTCTCTAGTACCATGCCTCCATCTCGACATATACAATACATAAAACAAAAAAGTTGCCCATGGAATTTTAAATGAGGCATAATACGTAAATAATAACATTTTAATCTATTACAGTGCCTTGCAAAAGTATTCACCCCCCCTTGGCTTTTTACCTATTTTGTTACATTACAGCCTTTAGTTCAATGTTTTTTTAATCTGAATGATATGTGATGGATCAGAACACAATAGTCTAATATGGTGAAGTAAAATTAGAAAAATATATACATAAAACTATTTTTCAGAAATAAAAAATTGATAATAATTGGCATGTGCGTATGTAATCACCCCCTTTGTTATGAAGCCCATAAAAAGCTCTGGTGCAACCAATTACCTTCAGAAGTCACATAATTAGTGAAATGATGTCCACCTGTGTGCAATCTAAGTGTCACATGATCTGTCATTACATATACACACCTTTTTGAAAGGCCCCAGAGGCTGCAACATCTAAGCAAGAGGCACCACTAAGGCCCCTTTCACACTGGGGCGTTTTTCAGGCGGTACAGCGATAAAAATAGCGCCTGTACAGCGCCTGAAAAAATCCGGCCCCATTCACTCCAGTGTGAAAGCCGGCGGGCTTTCACACTGGAGCGGTGCGCTAGCAGGATGGTCAAAAAAGTCCTGCTAGCAGCATCTTTGGAGCGGTATAGGAGCGGTGTATTCACCGCTCCTACCCATTGATTTTAATGGGACACCGCGGCAATACCACCGCAAAGCACCGCTACGGCGGCGCTTTGCGGGGGATTTTAACCCTTTTTCGGCCACCAGCGGGGGTTAAAACCGCACAGCTAGTGGCCGAATACCGCGGCTAAAACGACGGTAAAGCAGCGCTAAATACAGCGCTGCTTTACCGTCGCCGCCGATCCCACCCCAGTGTGAAAGGGGCCTAACCAAACACTGCCATGAAGACCAAGGAACTCTCCAAACAAGTAAGGGACAATGTTGTTGAGAAGTACAAGTCAGGGTTAGGTTATAAAAAAATATCCAAATCTTTGATGATCCCTAGGAGCACCATCAAATCTATCATAACCAAATGGAAAGAACATGGCACAACAGCAAACCTGCCAAGAGACGACCAAAACTCACGGACCGGGCAAGGAGGGCATTAATCAGAGAGGCAGCACAGAGACCCAAGGTAACCCTGGAGGAGCTGCAGAGTTCCACAGCAGAGACTGGAGTATCTGTACATAGGATGACAATAAGCCGTACGCTCCATAGAGTTGGGCTTTATGGCAGAAGAAAGCCATTACTTTCAGCAAAAAACAAACCGACACGTTTTGAGTTTGCGAAAAGGCATGTGGGAGACTCCCAAAATGTATGGAGGAAGGTGCTCTGGTCTGATGAGACTAAAATTGAACTTTTTGGCCATCAAAGAAAATGCTATGTCTGGCGCAAACTCAACACATCACATCACCCAAAGAACACCATCCACTGTGAAACATGGTGGTGGCAGCATCATACTGTGGGGATGTTTTTCAGCATTCGGGACTGGGAAACTGGTCAGGGTTGAGGGAAAGATGGATGGTGCTAAATACAAGGATATTCTTGAGCAAAACCTGTACCACTCTGTGTGTGATTTGAGGATAGGACGGAGGTTCACCTTCCAGCAGGACAATGACCCCAAACACACTGCTAAAGCAACACTTGAGTGGTTTAAGGGGAAACATGTAAATGTGTTGGAATGGCCTAGTCAAAGCCCAGACCTCAATCCAATAGAAAATCTGTGGTCAGACTTAAAGATTGATGTTCACAAGTGCAAACCATCCAACTTGAAGGAGTTGGAGCAGTTTTGCAAGGAGGAATGGGCAAAAATCCCAGCGGTAAGATGTGGCAAGTTCATAGAGACTTATCCAAAGCGACTTGGAGCTGTGATAACTGCAAAAGGTGTCTCTACAAAGTATTGACTTTAGGGGGGTGAATAGTTATGCACATTTACTTTTTCTGTTATTTTGTCCTATTTGTTGTTTGCCTCATGATAAAAAAAAAAAAAAAAACCTTCAAAGTTGTGGGCATGTTCTGTAAATTAAATGATGCAAATCCTCAAACAATCCATGTTAACCGCTTCAGGACCGCCTCCTGTACATTTACGTCGGCACAATGGCACGGACAGGCACATCAACGTACCTGTATGTGCCTGCCTTACAGCGGGTGGGGGGTCCGATCGCACATCCCACCCCCCCCCCCCCCCGCTTCAGCGGCGGCGATCCGTGATGAGGGGGCAGCCATTGATTTCTGGCCACCCATCGCGCTCGCTCCGGGCGAATGAGGAGCTTCCCCTGCATGTGAACTGTAAACACAGGCAGGAGGAAGTGATGTCACTCTCCTGGTGTCAGTCTTTTTGACCGGAACGCCGAGGAGAGAAGACATCCAAGTAAGTGCACAACACTACACTGACAGCAGGTACACATAGGCACACTTTCCACCCCCCCCAGTCACCCCCCAGATCACCCCCTGCACCCCCAGTCACAGTGTCACTGATTGCAGTGGTCATTTATTTACTGATCACTGGATTTAGTGTAATTTGTGACTGTAAAAAGTGTCAGGGCAGTTAGCTTTAGGCCCCTTTAGGTCCAAGGTAGCCCCCTACCCCCCCCTAATAAAGGTTTAATCCCTTGATTGCCCCCCCCCCAGGTAACCCTTTCACCCCCTTTTGCCAGTGTCACTAAGCGATTGTTTTTCTGATCGCTGCATTAGTGTCGCTGGTGCCGCTAGGTAGCCAGTTATATTTTTTAGGTTCACCACCAGGTTTTTATAGCGTCAGGTACCCCCATATACAATCTAATAAAGGTTTTAACCCCCTGATTGCCCCTAGAGTAATATTCCATGGACTCAACATGCCTCTCAGCAAATAGCTTGGGGTGTCTACAGGGGTGGACTGACCATTCGGCCACTCGGGCACTGCCTGAGGACCCCGGGCCACTAGGGGGCCCCATCAGGGTTGCCAGCCTCAGTAAAACCAGGGACAGTATGTAAAAATCTGTGTTTTTTTTACATCTGTCTCTGAAATGTCCCTTACCGACATCCTTTTGGTCTAAAAAATAAAAGATTATAGCTGCACCATCTCTCCAGTACCTTTTCAGCCAATAGAAACATGTCTGTGTATACTGTGTGTACATGTATGTGTATACTGTGTGATTGTATACGGTGTGTGTGTGTATACTGTGTGGCCCCATATTCTCTGATTGCCTGGGGGCCCCAAAATCTCCTATTGCCCGGGGGCCCCATGAGTTGTCAGTCCACCCCTGGATGTCTACTTTCCAAAATTGGGTCATTTGGGCGGGTTTTGTGCTATTTTGGCATTTTATGTGATAAGTAGTGAGGAGTGAAATCAAAAATTTGCACCCTTAGAAATCCTGAAGGCAGTGATTGGATTTCGGGGTCCCGTATGCGGCTAGGCTCCCAAAAAGTGCCACACATGTGGTATCCCCGTACTCAGGAGAAGCAGCAAAATGTATTTTGGGGTGCAATTCCACATATAACTATGGCATGTGTGAGCAATATATCATTTAGTGACAATTTTTTGTAAATATATACACATAAATATGATTTGATGTGTCAAGCCGGTTAGTTACATAAGTCAGTATAAAATATGCATCAAGATGATAAATACTAAAGGTTACAAGATGCATCCCTTTATAAACTGGAATTACTTTGGCTGTGTGAAGCACGCATTTGTAAATACATCAGCTTGATGCATATTTTATACTGACGTATGTAATTCACTTGGCTTGACATGTCAAAAAAATGTTATATGTATGTGTCAAATTTTCGTATAATAGATTGATATTTTATTACTTACGTATTATGTCCAATGGACACCTTTTTTTATTTTTATGTAAAGCTGACCATATATGCTACAATCTGATTGTGAAATCTCTGTACAATCTGCTTTGTAAGGGATCACAGAAATGAAAACCTGATGCAAAGGTTAACTCTTCCCCACTGTATCCCAACAAAAATTGATATTTGGCTGGCGTTAGGCATTACCATAATGACAGTATACAATATCCATGCGCATTTCTTGTACCTGGAAGCGTCCGTTCAATACTACCTAACACATTTTCATTTTTTAATCATGTATTTTTTTACTTTTTTTTTTTTTTTACTTTTTTAACTCCTTGGTGCCAGCTGCGGACGGCCTCTTGCGCCCTGCGTGCTCCGACGGACAACTCCCAATCGCTGCTTGTGATCAGGAGATTTCCGATCATGTGACCATAGTGACAGCCAATCACGGTGGTCACATGATCATAAGCCCCACCTCCTGGCATGTAAAACCCCTGCCAGCTCCTAGGGGGTTAAAGAGGAGTGAAAAAAATAAATAAAGGTCAGCAGCTACAAATACTGCAGCTGCTGACTTTTAATAATCGCACACTTATCTGTTCCAGGGTCCAGCGATGCGGGGGGTCGAAGCTCCGCTCGTCCCCCCCTCCGCTCGGCGGCGCCGGAATTGCAACTGTGGGCACCCAGCTGTGGCTTCACAGCCGGGCACCCACTGCGCATGCGCGAGCAGCGCCACGTGCCATGATTGGCCGCGCAGTCATCTGGGACCTGTCACATGTCCCAGATGACTGACAGGAGGGAGGGGGCACAGCTGAGCCCTTCCTGCGCCGAGGGGAAGTGATGTCACCAGCCCAGGCACTGAAGGAGGCAGACTACGAGGGACCCCCTAGCAACAGACATTTAGAGGTGAGTTATTTTTATAGGAATTTTAATCAATTTTTTTTTTGTGTGCAGCACCACTTTAACCACCTGATTACTTTGCACTTAAACCCCCTCGTGACCAGACCAATTTTCAGCTTTTGGCGCTGACGCACTTGGAATGACAATTGCGCGGTCATACAACACTGTACCCAAATGACATTTTTATCATTTTTTTCCCACAAATAGAGCTTTCTTTTGGTGGTATTTAATCACAGCTGGGGTTTTTATTTTTTGCTAAACAAACAAAAAAAGATGGAAAATTAAAAAAAAAAAAAAAATCATGTTTAATAGTTTGTTATAAAATTTTGCAAACAGGTAATTTTTTCTGCTTCATTGATGTGCGCTGATGAGGTGGCACAGGTGGGCATTGATAGGCTGCACTGGTGGGCACTGATAGGCTGCACTGGTGGGCACTGATAGGCTGCACTGGAGGGGACAGATAAGTCGGTACTGATGGGGACAGCAAAGATGGCACTGATGGGCACTGGTGGGCACGGATGGGTGGCACGATGGGTAGCACGGATGGGTGGCACCGATGGGCACTGATGGATGACACTGATGGGTGGCACTGATGGGCACTGATAGGTGGCACTGATGGGCACTGGTAGGTGACACACATGAGCACTGGTAGGTGACACAGATGAGCACTGGCAGGTGACACTGATGTGCAGCACTGGCACTGTGGGCACTGAGAGATGGCAGTGTGGGCACTTTAATGGGGCAAAGGTGGGGGCACTTTAATGGGGCAAAGGTGGGCACATCGCTGGCACATTGCAGTGAGAGGGACTGATGTCCCTCTCACTGCCGCCGGTGATCGGCTTTTTTTTTTTTTTCTCCTCGCGCTGTCAGCGCGAGGAGGAAAAAAAAAAGCCGATTACCGGCTCTGTTAGTATCACATGATCAGCTGTCATTGGCTGACAGCTGATCACGTGGTAAGGGGTCTTGATCGACCCCTTACTCGGATCTGTGATCCAGCGAGTCTCACAGTCTCGCTGATCACAGAGCGCGCCGCGCGCGCCCTTCAGGGGACGCGCAGGCAGCTCGTGCCCGGGACAACGTCAATAGACGTAGACCCGGCACAATAGATCCGCGCTGTAGCCGTCATTTGGCTATAGCGCGGGTCTATAGGGGTTAAAGCGGTGTGTCAGCTAAAAAAAAAAAAATTTAAAAGTCAGCAGCTAAAAAAAAAAGTCGCTGCTGACTTTTAATAAGTACACTTACCCTCCCAGGGCGCCCGCGATGCTGTTCGTGGAGGCCGAGATGTCCCTCGGCGTTCCGGATCCAGCGCCGCCATCCTCAGTAAGGGAAACGGCTTTGCGTGGCCTACTGCGCATGCGCGAGTCGGCGCGCGCCCTACTGCGCATGCGCGAGTCGGCGCGCGGCCTACTGCGCATGCGCGAGTGGGATTTGTGAATGGGGAACGCAATGTGTTGTGGGACACAGTTCCCATAACACACTGCGCCCCATTCCATAGAAGACGGAAGAAGAGAAGATCACCGCGGAGCTGGAGGAGGCAGATTAGGACAATCTGCCTAGCAACAGCCATTTTAGTTTTGGTAAGTAAAATTTTTTTTTTTTTTTTTTCATTTGAAATTGTTACTAACATTTTTAAAAGTTTTTGTTTTCAGGGTGTCCCACCACTTTAAGCAGAGAAAATCATTAATGTAAAACCCTAACTGGATGACATATGGGGAACATTTATAAAGAGGTCAGAATACTTTATTAATCCCAAAGGTAAATTATTAAGATACAGTTACATTCAAAGACAACACAAGATCCCAATAACAAATGGAACAAGACACAAGGACACAATAAAATGACCAATAACAGCAATTAGTACCAAATAAAATTATACTCTAATAAATTATCCATATTATTAAAATAAAACATAGATAAAATAAAATAATAATAATATACTAATAATATTAAACTAATATAGATAAAATACAACAATAAATAACACAGATTGAGCATAAAATCGGAAAATCGGGCTACAAAAAGTAGTACACCACTTTCTCTAGCATTGCCCAAATAATAATTAACATAATAGCAACAAATCTGTCAGACAGGTACAAATCACATGACAAGTTTCACCCTATTGTCAAGATGTAAGGATAAGTCCGGATGTAAGATAAGACTTGGCGTCGCGGCAGCCACATTGTTGGGTGTCTGGAGGCTGACCGGGAAGTGGAGTCTGTTATTAAGGACGGATCGGCACGAAGGACCTGAGCCAGATGCCTATGATATTCCTTATTCCACAGGCCCAATCTGGTTCCATGTACAGCCGGGGTCCTGAAGAAGGGAGTCATGGGCCACACTGATCCATTTTTAATGTTCTTTTGGTGTTTTTAAATACGGAACAAAAATGCATGAAAAATGTATCCCTTTAAATCCTATGGAACTCTTCACACTGATGCTCAGTGGGTGCGGTGTGTTTTTAAAAGTCTCTGCATGCTGCATTTTTGGTGCATGTTTAACCGCTTGCCGCCTGCCCGACGGATCGACAGTGCGGCTCTCGTACTGGGTCATGTGATGTCGCCCCAGAACAGCCGCTCTCGCGTACCCGCGAGGGCGCACGACGCAGCGATCGCGGACACACCGTGTTGCTAGGACACGCTAGGCATCATTTGATGGGCGCTGGTGAGGCTGCATTTGATGGGTGCTTCATTAAAAAGGTGGGGTATAGATGGGCAGGGCAAAGGGGGTGGAGTCAGGCGTGGGGCCAGGGGGGGGGCAGCAAAATTAGGTTTTGTCTAGGGTATCAAAAATCCTTGCACCAGCCCTGCCCGTTGTTGGTATCATGGGGAGGAATAGTGCCCATCATTAGTGTCAGTGGGAGGACTAGTGCCCCATTGTTGGTATCATGGGGAGCAATAGTGCCCCATTGTTGATGTCAGTTGGCAGAATAATGTCTTGTATCAGTGGGACGACTAGTGCCCCAAGGCCCGAATAAAAGCAAGAAAAGGGCCACATCCGGGAGCATTAACAGCAAAACAAACATTACAGGGGTGTCAACCTCTCCCTATGCTATCCAAAAAAAACTATATATTATACATTTTTTGGCTGGAGCTACACTTTAAAAAATGTACCTGTTCCAACATACATACAAGACTGGAGGAGAGGAGACCGATGGTGTGTTCTCAGTACAGAGGAACACCGATCGGTCTCCTCCTCTTGTGAGTCCCCTCCCCCCACAGTTAGAATCACTCCCAGGGAACATAGTTAACCCCTGCAGCGCATCCCTAGTGTTAACCCCTTACCTGCCACATTTACACAGTAATCAGTGCAATTTTATAGCACCGATCGCTGTGTAAATGTAAATTTTCCAAAAGTGTCCGATATGTCCGTCACAATGTCGCAGTCATGAAAAAAATCGCAGATCACCGCCATTACTAGTAAAAAAAAAAAATGCATAAATCTATCCCCTATTTTGTAGACGCTATAACTTTTGCGCAAACCAATCAATATACGCTTATTGCGTTTTTTTTTTTTACCAAAAATATGTAGGAGAATACGTATCGGCCTAAACTGAGGAAAAAAATATATATATTTTTTTTTAAATGGGATATTTATTATAGCAAAAAGTTAAAAATATTGTGTTTTTTTTTCAAAATTGTCACTCTTCCTTTGTTTATAGCGCAAAAAATAAAAACCGCAGAGGTGACAAATACCACCAAAAGAAAGCTCTATTTGTGGGGAAAACAGGACGTCAATTTTGTTTGGGAGCCACGTCGCACGATCGCGCAATTGTCAGTTAAAGCGACGCAGTGCCGAATCGCAAAAAGTACTCTGGTAAGGAAGGGGGTAAAATCTTCGGGGGCTGAAGTGGTTAAACTTGTAAAGAAAAAGTGCCAGAAAAAGCCTTGTTGGTTTAATTTGAAAACTTTCCACTTCATTGGCTAACACAGCACAATGAAATATTACAATTACGTAACAAGATTTTTTTTTATTTTTTTTCATTGGTTAAGAGCAAAGGATTCTGGGTGGTACGGCCCGAGCAAAGTGCTCATTTATTGCATGTATTGTCAGAGGGTATATCAGCTTATTGTGTCTTTGTGCCTTCACCCACTACAAGACTTCTAAGTTTCAAATCCTGTTTAACCTTTCCCATTAGAAGTCTGTTCCTTTTAACACCGCTTCCCATTTCCATAGAACCTCTCTCCAATACAGATGTGTCAGCTGGTCACCTCTGACCCCTGGACATCTGTTAATGGAGGCCTGAGCACAGCTTGACGTTCTGTAGCCAAAGAAGGGAGATCGAACTAGCACAGGGAGCTGACTGGTGCAATGTGCAGGGATAATGCTGTGCCGTGTAGTTTTTAATGGGTTGGGAACATAGAAGTCTAAAAGGACTGAATGTACAATACTTAAAGGGCACGTTTCACCCTTTAAAGGGTTAGTCCACCAGAAAAATTATATATTAGCTATAGGCTGAGCAGGGGAGGGCTGGCAGCCTTAGGCCTGGGGGGAAGTCCAGTCAAGTGGCCCATTGAATTACCGAATCAGCTCACCGTCCATGCCCAGCTGGTTTTTCAATGCAGCCTCACCAGTGCCCCTCAAAGCAGCCTGATCAGTGCCCATCAATGCCGACTCATCAGTGCCACCTCATCAGTGCCCATCAATGCAACCTCACCAGTGTCCATAAATGCAGTCTCACCAGTGCCCATCCAATGCAGCCTGATCACTGGAGCAGTGTAAATGGGGTATATGGGGGGATGGGGTGTGGGGGTCAGCTGGGGGTGTCAGGGTCTCTTACTTGGCAGCTCAGGTTGCACGCCACGGGCAGCGCAAGCCAGCGCCCAGCCCCACAGCCCGAGCCAGTCACGGGCACCCTGGTCTCTGAGGGTGGTAGTTTCCTCTGCGCTGCTTGGGAGCTTGAGTGTGGACTACAACTTCCGGAATGCAACAGTGGCCGACTGCCGCAGCTGTAAAAATAGCAGCGGGCGCCAGCCATTTCCAACGTAAGTTAGGGCGGCCTGGGGGGCAATTGCCACTCTGCCCCCCAGCCCAGCCCTCCCCTGAGGCTGAGACTTGTGGGCTTAGTCCTCCTGTGGCTTCTTGTAGGTCTTGATTACACCAACAGTAAGATGTCCCTGCCATCATTCGGGATTCTGTTCCTGTCCACCTGGGAGATTTCGGTGCTCCCACCCACCTATGTGTCTTCCTGTTACAGTCTACATCAGGCATGTCCAAAGTCCGGCCCGCGGGCTATTTGCGGCCCGCGTTCCGATTTGATGTGGCCCCCCACTTGGAATTTCCATATATATATAAATCTGTGGCCCCCAAAGCTTAAGCGTGTTATGTTTGTTATGCTGTTAATATATCTTCTTTAGCCTGACAAATCCTGAGCGCCGCGGCAGGGCGTTGCGGGGGGGGTGTGTCTGGGCGTGTTCACAAGTCTATGTGCTGGAACCGCTATGAAGCTGACAGCGCGAAGAGCCAATCACAGGCACTGTGACTATTCCCGATCTCTGCATCTGCGGACTGCAGATGCAGAGATCGGGGAAATGTCACAATGCCTGTGATTGGTGGTGGCGCTGCGCGCTGTAAGCTTCCTTGCGGGCTCGGGCACATAGAATTGTGAACACGCCCAACCACACGCCCCGCAACGCCCTGCCACGGCGCTCAGGATTTGTCAGGCTAAAGAAGATAGATATATTAACAACATAAAAAACATAACACGCTCAAGCTTTGGGGGCCAAGGATGGATATACTTTGGGGGGGCCACATCAAACTGGAACGCAATTCCTGTCCTTTTGAGAGAGAGAGAGAAATATAGAGAGAGCGATAGAGAGAGCTAGAGAGAGAGATAGAGACAGATTTATAGAGAGAGAGAGAGAGATTTATATATATATATATTTTTTTAACCATAACACGCCTGAGCTCATTGTTACCCTGAGTGGAGAAGAGAAGATATATATATATATATTATATGTCATCCTATATTGTCATCAATGTTATGAAATTAATAGTATGCCTTTGCATAAAATATTTAATTTGCATTTAATTTTAATGGTTCAAAAAATGTCAGGCAAAATGGCGCATGTTCACTTCATGAAATCTGGCCCTCTTTGAAAAAAGTTTGGACACCCCTACATACACCTAAAATAAATAATAATTTATCAGGACAACTTGGAGCTCCTCGTAATGGGCACAGCAAGTGTGCAGATCCGGGAATTCAGTGTTACTGATAAAGTCTCTGATAGATATAAGAAAATGTTAGATAGTTTAATGCCCCGTACACACGCCCGGTTTTGCCGTCGGAATAAACTCTGAAGGTTTTTCCGACGGAATTCCGCTCAAGCTGTCTTACATACACACGGTCACACCAAATTCCGACTGCCAAGAATGCGGTGATGTACAACACGTATGACGGGACAACACGTACGACGTCTCGTATTGCTTCAGAGCATGTGTCATTTTTGGAACGTCGGAACAGCATACAGACGAGCGGTTTTCCCGATAGGAATTTGTTCAGTCGAAAAAATATAGAACATGTTCTCTATCTAAGTCCATCTGAATTTTCGACATAAAAAGTCTGATGTGGCATACGCACGGTCAGAATATACAATGAAATGCTCCCATCTGACTTTTTCTGTCGGAATGTCCGACCGTGTGTACGCGGCATAACTCTCAAACCAGACTTTCTCCAACCAAGGGTTCCTCCAGAGGTTGCTAGGGGTTCCTTGAGCAATGAGCAATTTTCACTTCCCACATAAGTAACCAACAGCAAAATAATATTATTAGCTATCTGTAAGGAGCATTCTTCCCTCTGACCATCACACTAATGTACCAGGAGCTGTAGATGTAGTTATCAGCAGGGGTTCTCCGAGACTGGATAGTTATTTCAAGGGTTCTTCAGCGTTAAAAGGTTGAGAAAGGCTGATCTAACTTAATCACTTTTAGGCCCCTTTCACACTGGGGCGGGAGCCGCGGCGACGGTAAAGCAGCGCTATATTTAGCGATGCTTTACCGTCGTTTTAGCCGCGGGATTCGGCCACTAGCGGTGCGGTTTTAACCCCCACTAGCGGCCGAAAAAGGGTTAAAATCCCCCGCAAAGCGCCGGAAAAAATCCCCCGCAAAGCGTATTACCGTGGTGTCCCATTGAAATCAATGGGTAGGAGCGGTATAGGAGTGGTGAATACACCGCTCCTATACCACTCCAAAGATGCTGCTAGCAGGACTTTTTTTTTACCGTCCTGCTAGCGCACCGCTCCAGTGTGAAAGCCCGCCGGCTTTCACACTGGAGTGAATAGGGACGGTTTTTTCAGGCAGTGTACAGGCGCTATTTTTAGCGCTGTACCGCCTGAAAACCGCCCCAGTGTGAAAGGGGCCTTATTGTTATCACAGGGAATATAAACATCCCCTGTGGTAGCAATAGGCTATAGGGGTGGGGAGCACTGTTAAAAACTTTTTTAAATTACTTATTTTATTTTTTTGTTATCACTTTTATTGTTATCTCAGGGAATATACACTATATTACCAAAAGTATTGGAACACCTGCCTTTACACGCACATGAACTTTAATGGCATCCCAGTCTTAAGCCCCATACACATGGTCGGATTTTTGCATGGATTCTGTCCTATCGGACAATGTTGTTGAAAAATCAGACCGTGTGTATGCACCATCGGACAGTGTACGTCGGATTGTCCGACAGACAAAGTCCTATCTCCTGCTGGATAGATTTTCCGACAACACGGTCCGATCACACCAAATCCGATCGTGTGTACCGTTGTCCGACGGACAAAGTGCTACGCATGCTCAGATCACATTACAAGACCAAAGCTATTGGCTACTAGCCTCTACGTAGTCCCGTCGTAGGCAACAAACGTCACCACGTTCAGAATGATCGGATTTTCTGACAACTTTGTCCGACCGTGTGTACGCAAAACCAACATCAGACAAAGTATGACGGACATGGTCTGACGGACCTGGTCCTCGGATAATCTGCGCGTGTGTATGGGGCTTTAGTCTGTAGGGTTCAATATTGAGATGGCCCTCCCTTTGCAGCTATAACAGCTTCAACTCTTCTGGGGAGGCTGCCCACAATGTTTAGTAGTGTGTCTATGGGAACGTTTGACCATTCTATTAGAAACGCATTTGTGAGGTCAGGCACTGATGTGGACGGGAAAGCCTGGATCGCAGTCTGCGCTCTAATTCATCCCAAAGGTCTCCTATCAGGTTAAGGTCAGGATTCTGTGCTGGCCAGTCAAGTTCCTCCACCCCAAACTCGCTCATCCATGTCTTTATGGACTTTTCTTTGTGCACTGGTCCAAATCATTTGGTGGAGGGGGGATTATGGTGTGGGGTTGTTTTTCAGGAGTTGGGCTTGGCCCCTTAGTTCCAGTGAATGGAACTCTTAAGGCGTCAGCATACCAAGAAATTTTGGACAATTTCATGCTCCTAACTTTGTGGGAACAGTTTGGGGATGGCCCCTTCCTGTTCCAACATGACTGCACACCAGTGCACAAAGCAAGGTCCATAAAGACATGGATGAGCGAGTTTGGGGTGGAGGAACTTGACTGGCCTGCACAGAGTCCTGACCTCAACCCGATACAACACCTTAGGGATGAATTAGAGTGGAGACTGCGAGCCAGGCCTTCTCTCTAACATCAGTTCCTGACTTCATAAATTCGCTTCTGGAAGAATGGTCAAGCATTCCCATAGACACACTCCTAAACCTTGTGGACAGCCTTCCCAGAAGAGCTAAATGTTATAGCTTCAAAGGGTGGGCCAACTCAATATTAAACCCTACGGAGACTAAGACTGGGATGCCATTAAAGTTCATGTGCGTGTAAAGTCAGACCTCCCAATATTTTTGGTAATATAAGGTAAATATCCCCTGTGATAGCAATAGGCAGTGACAGGTGCTCTTTATGGAGAAATCTGGGGTCTATAAGACCCCAAATCTTTGCTCTTAAAAGCATCCGATCACACCAAGATTGGTGTGATCAGATACTTTCTCTATTGACAAATGGCACTATTTACATCCAGGGAAACTGGAAGTGCTGAATGCTCATCGCTTCTTGTTTGAAATACCATAGAGGCGATCAGAACCATCTTGGTCTCTGATTGCCTCTATGAACAGCCGGCAGAAGCACCGGCTGGTTGCTCGGGTCTCTGATTGCCTGTAGGATCTGCCAACGAAAGTGTCAGCTGGTCGCTTGGGTCTCCTGGTGGGATGGCATAGCGGCTAATTAACAACTTGGACTGCTTTTACAAGAAAGCCGACCGTCGGCTCTAAAAAAACTATACCAGGATGATGCCTGCCGCTGTGGGCATCATCCCTGTATAACCACTTGAAGTCCAGCAACATACCTGTACGTCGCTGATCATCAAGTGGGTATACCAAAATATCAGTTTTGGCTGGACTAATCCTGAAGGCAACAATCACATGGGCCAGGTTATTGCTTCAGACAATGCAGTTTGTCCGTTCACTAAAAAATAGTGATGCTAATATGGGGTTGTGATGGTAAAAGTACCTTACATTTCTCTTTGATTAGGTAAAGTCCACCATGCTTCACAGTTGCCTGCAGACACTCATTATTGTACCCCACTTCAGCCCTCCGGTTAACCAACTACCTCCTGCTACAGCCAAATATTTCACATTTTGACTCATCAGCCCAGAGCACATTTTTCTGCACCCGGGTTCCTATCTATTCATGCATAGTTGAGTCGCTTAGCCTTGTTTCCATGTCCTATGCATGAAAACATAGGAACTGGGGTGCAGAAAAATGACAGCAGATGCTCTGGACTGATGAGTCAAAATGTGAAATATTTGGCTGTAACAGGAAGCAGTTTGTTGGTAAAGGGCTGGAGTACAGTAATAAGTGTCTGCATGCAAAAGTGAAGCATCGTTGAGGTTCCTTGCAAGTTTGGAGCTGAATTTCTGCAAATCGAGTTGGAGATTTGGTGATGATCGATGGTGTCCTCAATGCTGAGAAATACAGGCAGATACTTATTCATACCATCAGGGAGGCGTGTGATTGGCCCCAAACATATTCTTCAGCAGGACAATGACCCCAAAGATACAGACAGTGACATTAGGAACTATCTTCAGTGTAAAGAAGAACAAAGAGTCCTGGAAGTGGTTTGGCCCCCACAGAGCCCTGATCTCAACATCATGGAGTCTGTCTGGGTTTACATGGAGACAGAAGGATTTGAGGCAACCCACATCCACAGAAGATCCATGATTAGTTCCTTCAAAAACGGTGTGCAAGTATACCTAGAAGAACTGTTTCGAAGGTAAAGGGTGATCACACCAAATATTGATTGAATTTGGATCTCTGCAAACCTTTCTGTTCATTTACTTTCGTATTTCACTATTTGTTAATTGATAAAAATAAACTATTACCACTTCTATTTCTGAAAACATTTTTCATTTGCAGCGTTTTTTCACACCTGCCTAAAACTTTTGCCCAGGACTGTACATATTCCAACTGTGTATTTAGATGTTTCCCTGAAGTTCCGCTTTTATTATTCACCTCTTAAGAGAAGCATCCAGTCTTTATGTTTTTTTAATACCTTGAGGGGTGGTTGCACAACTGTGGTCTGCTTTATTATTTTGCATTATATACCGCTTATTATATATTACTTCCATGTACATTATTCATAGATGTCTACAGAACACACGTCATGTAGATAGACCAGAAATTTCAGTCCATCTTCTAGCTTAGAATATGCTGATTTCAGTTTGATGGGGAGCATAAAGAAAACCTGTCATTAAAAAAAAAACATACCAGTCTTTATTAACGGCTCCAAATTTACCAACATATTCCAATGCACTCCATGTGCATTACATACAGTAATAGCTAGTACTAGTCACATAAACCCCTCTAACCTTGAGGCCGATGTCCCCACAAAAGCCATACAGATACCCACTGGTGTCAGTAAGGCAGGAAGCAAGTTAAAGCTTTGGAAATAAAAATAACCCCCTTCTATACCCAAATTCCTTTTATACATGCTTAAATCTAGCTGTTTTCGTCTTCTGTCACATGATGGCCTAGAGTCTTCATCGTCTTCTGTCACATGATGTGCTAGAGTCTTCATTGTTTTCTGTCACATGATGTGCTAGAGTCTTCATCGTCTTCTGTCACATGATGTCCTAGAGTCTTCATCTTCTTCTGTCACATGATGGCCTAGAGTCTTCATCGTCTTCTGTCACATGATGTGCTAGAGTCTTCATTGTTTTCTGTCACATGATGTGCTAGAGTCTTCATCGTCTTCTGTCACATGATGTCCTAGAGTCTTCATCGTCTTCTGTCACATGATGTCCTAGAGTCTTCATCGTCTTCTGTTACATGATGTCCTAGAGTTTTCATCGTCTTCTGTTACATGATGTCCTAGAGTCTTCATCGTCTTCTGTTACATGATGTGCTAGAGTCTTCATCGTCTTCTGTCACATGATGTCCTAGAGTCTTCATCGTCTTCTGTCACATGATGTCCTAGAGTCTTCATTGTCTTCTGTTACATGATGTCCTAGAGTCTTCATCGTCTTCTGTTACATGATGTCCTAGAGTCTTCATTGTCTTCTATTACATCATGTCCTAGAGTCTTCATCGTCTTCTGTCACATGATGTCCTAGAGTCTTCATTGTCTTCTGTTACATGATGTCCTAGAGTCTTTATCGTCTTCTGTCACATGATGTCCTAGAGTCTTCATCGTCTTCTGTTACATGATGTCCTAGAGTCTTCATCGTCTTCTGTCACATGATGTCCTAGAGTCTTCATCGTCTTCTGTTACATGATGTCCTAGAGTCTTCATCGTCTTCTGTCACATGATGTCCTAGAGTATTCATCGTCTTCTGTTACATGATGTCCTAGAGTCTTCATCGTCTTCTGTCACATGATGTCCTAGAGTCTTCATCGTCTTCTGTCACGTGATGTCCTAGAGTCTTCATCGTCTTCTGTCACATGATGTCCTAGAGTCTTCATCGTCTTCTGTCACATGATGTCCTAGAGTCTTCATCGTCTTCTGTCACATGATGTCCTAGAGTCTTCATCGTCTTCTGTTACATGATGTCCTAGAGTCTTCATCGTCTTCTGTCACATGATGTCCTAGAGTCTTCATCGTCTTCTGTTACATGATGTCCTAGAGTCTTCATCGTCTTCTGTCACATGATGTCCTAGAGTATTCATCGTCTTCTGTTACATGATGTCCTAGAGTCTTCATCGTCTTCTGTCACATGATGTCCTAGAGTCTTCATCGTCTTCTGTCACATGATGTCCTAGAGTCTTCATCGTCTTCTGTCACATGATGTCCTAGAGTCTTCATCGTCTTCTGTCACATGATGTCCTAGAGTCTTCATCGTCTTCTGTTACATCATGTCCTAGAGTCTTCATCGTCTTCTGTCACATCATGTCCTAGAGTCTTC